>CAJVPT010002297.1:0-18092 GCA_910592055.1 Acaulospora colombiana | reverse complement strand
TATTGTGCTTGTTCAGCTTGTTCTATTATGTTCAAGTATTTATTCTCTAAAAATGGAGCTAGAAGATCTTCTTTTTTCCTTGTCCTTTGATTTATAGGTTATCTGAGAATGTTGGCTTTAATAAAGGTAGTATGATCAATATTCAGGATTCTAGCAATGATACTGTCTATAATCGAGTATTGTGTTGGACCTGAGATGGGGTTCATGGTGACTTCTTGAGTTGAAGTAATATTAAGAAGGGTTTGTGTTACCTATAGTTTCCATTGTTGATCATATTTATCTGATAATTGAGCTAAGGTCTCTATAATATTTGCTTCTCTTTTCTTAGCTACCTGTAAAACTTGTGTTTCCTCATAGACATGTTAATTATATGATAGGAAGAAGTTGACTGTATTTGATATTGTTGTGTTTTGCTAATGATTGTTGCTATGTTTTCTTAGACATGTGTCACAGGTTTGTTTATTCCTTATTATTATTTTGGTAATATGAAAAAACCTTGTTGTTTGTTGTGATGTGTTAAACATATTTGTTTCATGTGTATATTATAATAGTATTATTAATATTGTTAATCAGTCAATAATAAATACGTGGAATTATAGGGTTGTTGATAATTAATTTATGTAAACACATGGGGTTATGGGTTGTTGATAATTGATTTGCATAAACACATAGAAAGTGTATTAATGTTGTTTATTTGATACATTTTTGAGCTTGTTGTGAAAAATATATGTGTCTGTATTGTGTGATGTAATATTATTGAAATACTGTTGTTGTGATATGTATACTTATTTATTGTATAGTCAATGAAGCTTGGATGTCCCTCTAGATTTTATAAGTATTTGGACTTGAACTGATTTATCAGTTTGAGTTATTGCTTGTAAAGCTTTTCTTGATGCCTAGAAAGGTGTTAACCTGCACTGGCCTGACTAGGAGCTTTGTGAAATTAATGTTGGGCTTCCAAGATCTTACTGTGATTCAGTCTTTCTTATTGTTTTTCTCTTTTTAAAAGAAAAATTTATATAGTAGAAGTTAATAATTTTTGTTAAACTTATCTCTTCTATACTTTGTAAAGAGTTCTTGAACTTGTTTTTGTAAGTTGTTTGGTTGTAAAGGTGGTTTCTCTTGTTTTTTTGGCTGGTTTCTCTTTTTCTCAAAAAATTACTAAAAAAGGAAATTTTCTGAAAATTTGGGGATCAGTGGAAAGAGTTTTTGATTTTTTTTATATCCTTTAGTTTTATCATTTTGAATTTTATATAATAAAAGGTCATAAAATATTCTTTACATCAGAGTGATATAGTTTCTCTTTAATCAATCTTATCTTCTATTGTGATTGCTTCTATCAGGTTTTTTTATATATCACCTTGAACTCTCTATTATAGAAAAGACTTATTATGATTCAAATAAATTCTTCTGATTTTGATTTTTTTTATAGCCTTGACTACTATATTTAAACTAATAGTATCATATACCTTTACTATATCTTAAAAAAGAATCCATAGCTATTTTTTGTTTTTTCTTGCTTCCTTATAGATATTATTAAGGATTTGAATCAGTTTTGTTATATTTTCTCCTGGTAGTTTTACATAGTTGAAACTAAAGATGAGTCCTTAATGAAAGAGACAGAGACAAAAGTCAAATGACCCTTACTAGAAAACATTAAAATTTTTAAATGAATAATTATAAAAAAACTACTTACAATTGTTTTTCATTATTCAAATCATTAATTTATAATATTTATTGATTTTTGTTATTATTAAAGTAAAGAGCTATGACTTTTGTTTCTCAAAAAAGAACATAAGTGATCTGTAAAATTTTATATACTAAATACTTTAGGGATCCATCTTTAGTTGAAACCTCTTAGGATATTATTAATCTTACAAATATTTTCTAATTTATTTATAAGAATCTTTATAAAATACTTTTGTGTAACTTCTAGCAACACTATTAATCTTATGTTAATAAGCTTATACTCTCATATTGGGTTTTACTATGGGATAGATACTGTATGACTCTATTTTCAGTCATATGGAGTAACTTCCTATTTTTGAAAGCAGTTGAGTATTTTTCTCAAATATTCTTTTTTTTTTGGTCTATCCTTTTTAGTATTTTATAACTAATTTTGGATTTTCTTGAAGCTTTGTTGTTTGGAAGCATACAGAGTATTTTACTTAGTTCTTTTTAAGAAATCAGTTTCAAAAAATCTTTATATCATTTTCCTTTAATATAGCTCTTAAAATAATATTCTTCTTTTCAGTCTTTTGATAAGCAGTTAAAGCTAGCATCTCATATTCTAAATGCTTCTTAATAGTATCTTCTTATTTCTTTTTCTATTTTATCATTTCTGGTTGTTATATAATTATTTTCTTTATTTTTGACTTTGACTCTTTTTAGAACTATTTTGATTTGCTTCCTATCTGTTAAAGAGTTTACTATTCTTCTTTGATTATTTTACAAATCATCACATTTTTATTCTAAAGTCTTTTTAATAGCATCTCTTATTTGTCTTGCTTCTGTATTTTGACAGGTTAACTTTAAACCTTCTATTGCATTCTATATATTTTTTTTTAATAGTGTTTATGATATATTTAAGACACTATATTGAATACAATAATTTTTGATCTGATGGTTAGAATTGTATACTATATTGTATTTGTTGATTGCTACACTAAGGATCTATAGCTTAATCGATTTTTTTGAGGTTTCTGTTTTCTTGAAGAGTATTATTAATTGAAGAGTTTACCTATATTTAATATATTTAGGATCATGCTTGTGATGTTTTCTTTGTAACATAGATAACTTTTTACTAGTAGGCTTGTTATATATTGCCTTATATATTTGTTCTTCAAATACCTTTCATATTTTGTTCGTGTAAGCTTCTCTTTTACTCTCTTATAGTTCTTCTTATAGCAAAGGATCTAGTGTTATTTTGAACTTATGGTTTATGCTTTTTCCAAATGCCTACCATTGTTTTGCTGTGGATCCTTTTATATCAATTCTTCTTTTATAATTTATAACTAATTTATTAATGATATCTCTTATAAAAAAATTGTTATTATGGAATATTATCAGTAGCATTGTATATTTTATATCAATTCTTCTTTTATAATTTATAACTAATTTATTAATGATATCTCTTATAAAAAAATTGTTATCATATAATATTATCAGTAGCATTGTATAATTACTGCCTATAATTTCTTCTATACTTTGATTGCCAAATCATAGTAATAAGAATTTTGTGAAGCTCTGTAATATTTATATATAATCTATTCAGCTACTGTTTGTAGTATTCCCTATTATTGGAGTTTTGTTCTTTTCTTCCTATACTGTTTGAATATCTATAAAAGCCTATTTATCCAGAAAGTTGAATAGTTGAATTTCTAGATATCAAGATAGTTTGAATATTGTCCTGGAAGTTAATGCTCTATCTTCTGCAGGGTTGTATATAATATTGAAGTCTCCCATAATTATTATATGAAAATTCTATTTATACTTTTCTTTAATAAAGTTTTGTATTTTCTTTTATACTTTTTTACTTTGTTACTTATCTGAAGGGATATAAATCTGGATAATGTAGATCTTATTTTTTTATAAGTATATTAACTACTATTATATGTCTTTCTGCCTCTTCTATCAATGATATTTTTCTTTCCATATCTTTTTTTACTAATATATTAACTCTTGCACCATAGAGAGTATTTTTGTTGATACTGTAGAAATACTTATAACTTGTTTGATTTTAAAAAACCCATTTACCTTTTGCTTTGATTAGCTTAGTTTCATATAGATCCATAATTCCAATGTTTTGTCCCTCTATTTTTTCTATGAGACCATGTTAATTTGTATTATCAGTAATGTCCTTAACATTATATATTCCTATTCTTATTACTTTCTTTTCAATATCTTCTTCTTTTTTTTTCTCTTCTATTTGTATTTTTCTTTTTTTTCTTTTTATGAATTTATTTCTTTCTATTAAAAGAAAGGTATCAAGGTCTTGATTGTACAGTTGCATCCTAATATTGTTTTGTTTCTCCTACTTTACTTTGTTCTTATTCTTTGTTTGAATATTAAAAATAGTGGACAGGTATTCTTTATCTTTCTGTGATTGGACTGATACTTCTTTTAGAAGTGGTTGGCCTTTCTTTTGAGTAAACCTTTTTCTAATTTGTCTATTCTTTTATTTAATTTCTCAATTAATTTGCATAATTGAGATACTTCAGATTCCTGATCTGAATTTGTTTTTGAGCTTCTTATTTTGTGTCTTGTTGTTTGTTTCTTTTGTTGTTTAATATTTCTAGAACTGTTTTCTTCCTCTCTTTGGCTTTGTGTTATTTCATATTAAGTATGTTTTCTTCTTCTTAAGGGTTCCCTATTATTGTTAATAGCTGGTAGATCAGATCTTAAAACCTATTAATTAGTTCTTATTCAATAGTTATTATTATTCTTGAAGTCTATTATTATAGTATATTGACATTCTATTTTAGTATGGTTATTTATTTTTATTTCTTAACTATTATATCTTTGATTTTCTTCTTTCTAAATAGGGTTATATATACTATTTGAATTATATATAGTATATCATTTGAATCAATAAATATCCTACAATAGTATTGATAGTAATGTTTTGCACTTTATTCTAGTCTTTGATTCTCAATTATAATTTGTTGTTGAAGTGTCTCTTTTAAATTTTTTTTATTTTTGAAGTAGCTATCATATAATCTTCTGATATTAGAATAATTTTATTCCTTGAATATATAAGATTTTTTTTTTGTTTTATTTAATAATTCAGATATCTGTTCTATAGATTTTCCACTAATTCCATATAGTTTCAGGAAGTGATACTTTTTTTGTTTATGTATCTGGGTCATTTCTTGATTATCAAGTTTTTTGTGAGCTATTATTGCTCTTACTTAATTAAATTTAATTTTAAGTATCCAGTGTTGTTTCAATTTGGCATGCTCTCTATATGTAAAGAGATAGATTATGAATTTTTTTGGTGAAAAGCTATTTGATATTAATGAATATTGACTATTTCCTATACTCTTCCATTGCCTTTCTAATCAATTGTTTGTTACATTTGTGATCTGTATCAACTAGTATGATATACTTTGATTTGTTTTTTGCAGAAGAAAAGTTTTTTGGCTTGAAGAATCTTTTATTTAGAGTATATCTTTGAAAGGCTAGATGTATGCTTCTATATTAATCCATTATTTTGATGGAGAAGTTTTCTTCTTTTTTTTTTATTAATTGATTTTAAACACCTACTGCATTTTCTTCTTTATTAATATCAAAAGTAATCCAATAGTTGTCATTGATAAATTCAGTTTTAAAGGTATTTAATCTCTTGGATATATTTAAGGTTTCTTGAGATATTTGATTCCTTCTTCTTTATTATCATCCAGTAGTATGGCTTGAAGCACTTCCAATTTAATTATATCAGTTTGTTTGATAAAGTAGGGGTTGACTATAGAACCTTGTATTCTATTCTGTATACTGTAGAAGATGTATTCTGTAATGTAGATTCCTTGAACTATTTTATTGATTATTTTTACCTCTATTTGATCTATTATGATTTGATCCTTCATTATAACTTCTTTAATGGAATTATCTTTCTTGTTTTCTATAGAAGTTGATTAAATATCTATTGAAACATTATCTGTTTCTATAGTTTCTTTTAACTTGTGACTTAAGATATGACTTTCTATCTTGTTTGCTAATATGTTATACATTTTTTCTTCAAGTATAGAAGCTTCTAGATCTTTTTCTTGCCTTGTTCCTTTTCTTACAAGGTGATAATATACTTTCTTAGCATATATTCTTTTACCAAAATTAAAGAATCTATCTTTAGTAGATTGGCTATAATATTATCTAATATTAAGAATATATGAATTGCTTCTGATAGAAAATGTGATTGATTTCCTGTTTTATATCTTAACTTGTATTAATGCATTTTTATTTTCTATAATTTTTGTTGAAGATCATAACTGATAATTAATTTCTCCAATACTTTTAGAATTTCTTTTTTATGTTTTTCTAAAATTCTAATAATATTTTGTTCTTTCTAACTTATATTGTCACATGGGATGGATAAACTATACGTGTATTAGGTTGTTTTGATATTTTTATTGTTTTTTCACACATTAATCTGTGTATATCAAACTATATTAACAATTACTCTTTCCCATAGATCCCTGACCATCACTTCCAAAGAAGCGTTCCTCTAAAACTTTATGTTTTGAGAGTAATAAAACTTCAAAACTTTATCTAAAAACACCTGCTTCGCTTAGCAGCAGTCATATTCTACCCTTCTTGTTTACTTTTCCTCTTCAAAAACCCTCTACCTAAGGAGTTAATGGCAAGAAGGCTTTTCTAAGAAGAAGAAACTAGATGAAAAAATACCCTCCTTCTCTTTCCTATGGAGGTCCCAATAATCCAGGAAGAAGTGTAAGCCAACAACTCCATGCTAGTTTGCTGACATCACTACCACAGGCAGAAATGGCTTCTCTCTTAATGTGTAGTGATTTTTTCTTGATTTTTCTGAGAGATTTTGCCTACCCTAGCTTGACCCTGAATTTTCTGTTACATCGGATTTTGAACAGATTGATTTGCTGAAAATTGGGATTGGTTGCTTCATGGTTAGCAGAAATGTAAACAAGGATACACGTGATACATAATGTGAATGCATTTCCTAAGCTGCATAAGAACCTTAGGTCCATCATAAGTCATTGGCTGGAAGTGTAGGTGAATAAACATCACATGGACTATGGTCTCCTCTCTCTCATTACTATCCGAAAGTGTCATAGCTATGGAATGAGTACCTCTCCTATTGGAATAGAATCTCAAGAACTTAAAGACACAACCATTTTTCCATTTCAAAATCACTTCAGGGTTTTTCCATTCTAATCCAAATGGTTTTTTCACCCTCGTACGACACAATAATATCTATCGAACTCACACTCTTTCTCTGAACACACTTGGTAATTGGTGACAGACCGTAATCACCAGGATCAAAAAGAAAGGTGTACGTTTCCTTTCTTGGAACTAGCAAGTCCATCATGGCATGTTGGTTGGGAGGACTCCAGAAGGATTGAAGGTTCAATTAGGGGTGTCTAGTTTTTCCAGATAGTAGTAGTAGTAGAAATTTAATCCAACTAGATATCTTCGGGCAACAAGCCGCCCGGTAAATCCATTAAAGGTCGGGTTTTAGGGAGTTTCATTAACATAAATGATATATGGCTCCATGTGACAATCTTTGTAATCTTTGTATTAATTTGTATATTACTTTATCAAAGTTAATAAACATGACTGAGCTTTCATTCCAAAAAAATATTAAGTTATAAATAGTTATACCTAAATAATTCTTGCTAATATATTGTTTGTTTATATATTTTTTAGATTTTGTATACTGGTCTTATTTATTTACATATATATTATTTGTTTATTATATATAATACAATTGGATCAATATGTGTTATTGCTTTGAATTAGTTTGACATATCTTGATATTATTAATTTGTCATATCTAGAATATATTTATTTTATATATTCATGTTTGTATAATGTAAATAGATAGATCAATTGTTGTGAGTATTTTGATACTGATCTTTACTGTTAGATTTAAGAGATCTGGATCAATTTTTTTTATAAATTTTATTTTTATCTTTAAGAATATTATTAAATATAGAATTTTAATTAATAAAAATTGATTTATATTTAAAAATTAATATATTTTATATCAATCAACTATTTTTAATAAAAAATATACTATTCAAAAATTTAGAATTAAATTGAAATAAATAAAAGTTTTTAGAAAATTATAAAAACAAGAGTTTTAAAAAAATGCAAATAGTGATAAAGAAAAAGAATAGGTTCTTTTATTACAAAAATCTTTATCACAATTCATTTTAAAGATAAAAAATTTTTTTAATTAGTTTTCTTTTTTTAGAAACATTTTTAGTATTAATAGTCAAGATAAAAATATTATTTGATTTTTTTTTTTTTTTTTTGACTATCAGAAGTCAAGTTTTAGATAAAAAAAAAAATCATAAAAAAGAAAAAAGGAATAATAATAATTCCTGAAAATATTTTTCAAATTGTTTTAAGAAGAATAATAAAATTTTATTAATTATTAAAAATATTTAAATTAAATTTATTTATTTTTATATACTGTATTTATATTTAATGGATTTAAGATTAAGATTTTGAAAAAAAATTCTTAAGATTTTAATTTAAACAAACAATAAATTTATTTATAGTTAGAACTTTAAGAAAATAATTTAAAACAAAACAATTTAACTAAATATACTATTATTTATAAATTATTAGTTAAAATAAATTAGAAAATTAATTATATACGTACAGTATATACAGTATTTTAATCTTAACATTTCACTATAAGAAAACTTATTAAAAAAATTTGATATTTAAATAAAGATAAACAATTTATTATTATTATTATTATTTTTTTCATATTCAATTGATTTTTCTTTGCAATAATAAAAATAATAAACTACTTTTTTTTTGCATCTCACGCAATTATATCGTATATACTGTATATAGCACACTTCATGAATATGATCCCACTCGTAACACTCATTAAAAATTCAATGAGCATAATAATTAATTTTAATTTTTTTGTATATTTATATTACATAATGAAGGCTGGCGCATTGATTCCTGCAAGTCACTGTATCGCTTGCAAGAATGCGACCGATCGATGAAAAACAGACTAAATTTAATTATGATTGAATTTGGATATTTTTTTTTAAAGATATGTGATATTCAAAATGTTAAAATGGTTTCAATAGTCAAGTATTCGCGTTTGCTAAGTTAATTGTTCGTTCATGATAGAGTATAAAAAAAAAAAAAAAAAAAAAAAAAAAATCAAAAAAAAAAAACTATATATATATATATTTTTTTTTTACGAGAATATTTTTTTTTGAAAATTTCCCGTGTCTCAAAAAAAAAAAAAAAAAAAAAAAAAAGTTATGACACCATATCTCCGTATTTCTCTTATATTGCAACCACTCCTAATTCTCTTCGTGAGTGATATTCAAATCTTTCTTCTTTCTCAACTATTTTACACGTTTCCCTCAAACTTCCAAATCATCACAGAGTTTGCCCAGCCAACAAAAATATAGTGTCGATGTGATCACCACCTCAAACCTGATCGCTTTCAAACATTCCAATTCCCACCTCACCAACTTATATTTTGAAATACTTAACCTTTCAGACCACATGAAGGTGGGAATTGGTATTACGTCGAAGGTGCCTTTTATCGAGAGCAGAAAACACGTGACGAATTTTTCGAACAGAGAAATTTTTGGACTTCTGCTACTATGCTGACGGCGGTGGTTTCTGGGCGTATGTGAAGACGAAGTGGATCCGTGAATAAGTGTAGAAGTATTCATATTCACCTCGCCGCTGCCATCGCTCGTCGTATTCCACTCAAGAAACAATCTAAACGCGTTGAGCAAACAGGTCTGACATTGGTCAATCCCGATGCTTTCCCGTAGACAAGTCAAAATTATCGTATGAACCCTGGAAAACATCGATTGAGGTAAACCAAATAGCATTATGATGGTCTCGGTGAGTTTCTCCGCGGGGGAGGTGATGGGATCGGGTGCGTGTTCGATACAGTAGTTTACCACAGAGGTCTCGAGGAGTTGGATGGCAGTGATTAGGTTTTGAAATTTGTTGTGATGGTGACGTTCCTCAGATGTTATTTGGATTGACATGGGAAATGAATCTTGAGGTGATTGAAGAGAATGACGTAAGTTCGAACTTGCCGTGGATTGTGGACGATTTTGCAGAGTGAAGGAAGTCAGATCGCTATTATAATTGAATTGATAAAGGATATTTGTTTATTTGTCTAGTTGCAAAGCACCGATTAGGCTATTCACTGACATTTAAGAAAGTTATTTCACCTGTTCTCGGTAAGATTCAATCCAAGTTTAAGCTCCACACCAGATTTAATATCACAGAGTGCAAATATTTCCACTTTGTATATTAAATTTTCGTCATCGTGACTTTTACAACTATTATTATTATTATTGTCCTTTTTGTTGCCTTCTCTCGTAACCTGAATGTAACAATTTGGTGTATCACACCTGCGAATAAATGGCGCGTACATATTACCATCCAATATGACACCACGATTCTGTGTAATCGAAGAGGATTTTTTTTTAAAAAAAAAAAAAAAATCTTTTTTAACATTTAATATCTGTGAGAAAATCAACTATGTGTGTTTTTTTTCCTGTCATTGCGCCTTACCTCAATAAACCGATCAAAATAAACATCCAGATCACTATATTCTTGTTTAAGTTGAAGAAAATTATCTGTCGAGGGTTTGTCACCAATGTATCGTAATATGAATTCATCCCTACGCAAAAAGAATGTTAAAAAAATCAGTTATCAACAGAAAATATGGTTAAAGACATTAATTTGATTTGCCGTGTGATTTTTCGTGTGATCTAATATGCCGGCAGAAGTAACAAAAATTTTTTCCCGGAAATTCGAAATTTACTTTTTAAGCCTTCGCGTGGTTGTCACCGAAAACTTATTCTTTGCCAATTTTAGCACGTACACCGAATTTGATTCAAAGTTCTTTGACAGAGAAGGATCATTACGAGCATTAGCACAAACCGTGGGATTTTTATGGTTTTTTGTTGGTGTAGGCCTTTGATTTTTAGAATCCGGTCGATTCGTTGGCACCAACGGGTTTTTTGAATCAACGCAATCCCTTGATACGACGCAATTTTTTGTTATCGATTCAAACATTTTGCGATGATGCCTTGACATGTTGGCGGTTGAATTTGATGCAGGTCGTGATGATGTTGAATTATTGATTAAAACTTTCGATGCGAAATCTGGGTTATTGGTAAATTCCGTTGTTTTCTTTGCAATCTCCGAGTTTTTTGGTGTTAAATTCTTTCTTTGAGAAACAGGAAACATTGATGCATCCAAAACATTCTTGACAGGAAATAATTTATGGTGATGGTATTTTTGTTGTATGAAATTTATTGTTTGATATTGGTAAGGCTGAATATTATTACTAGAAAAGGAGGTTTGATAGATATTATTAGAGTACGTAGTAGAGGGCATGGTCTTGTGGATCTCCATTTTATGTATTCAATGTTTTCATATGTTAAGGGAAAAAAAATATCTATCTACTGTATATATATCACAATTCTTTTCGTCATCCGCTCATTAAAAAAAAAAAAAAAAATGCCGTAAGCAGGAACTATAAAAAAAGTTTTTACGTAACGGTGGAAATATTAATATCATTAAAAACACAAAGGCTATCTTAGATAAAAAAAATGCTAACTTATTTAACAGAGATGGAAAACAACAACAACAACAAAAAAAACCAAATCCGAGGAATTCTTTTTACTTTGGAAGTCAGGGAAGAAAGAAAGGATTTTTATACAAAGACATAAACAACACCAGCTCAGTGTACTCTAGGTCCTTTCAATCATGTATATATATATATACGTATAAGTGCACTAATATGTATATAAAGTAAAATGCTAGGCAGAATATAACTAGCACTAGCACTAGGATACACAGCAAAAATGAATAAAATAGTTTCTTTTTCGGCAATTTATGTATTGATATGTACTCAGCATTTAATTGTCCGATTTATACGTGTGTGCGAGCGTACTGATGTAGTTGTGGTCCGTAATATTTACTTCACACACGCATCCCTTCACTGCCCAAAATCGCCAGCCCCCAGCCCGAATACTATTATTATTGGAAATAATGTCCGTAAAACTTTTTTTCTTTTTTTTCAAAAAAAAAAAAACTACCGAGGTCATATTCTGTTTACAATATGGAGTACGGCATGTTTAATTAAAATTACTATGAATGGGAATGAACCTAACACGCATTATTTAAGTCCGAATTAATTATTCTCCAACGAATAGATTCCGTCAATCCACGCACCCAACTGTGATAATAATTCGGATTAACAATTCATCTTATATGTATTGTGGTTAGTAGTTCGAATGTATAATCAGCCGACGGTCAGGCGATCTAACGCAAGATCACGTTATGCGGGTCGGCATGATTGATAAGCCATCTCGTGTAACGAGAAAAAAATGCCTTCCATTGTACATCCGCTAGTCATTTTCAGGTTGCTGGGGAAACAGTTCGCACGTACGTGCGTATACCGAATTGCACAATAAATAAAGTTACATTGTACAGATTATATGAACCTATGAACCGCGAAACATACTGTACATTCGTGCGTACGCACGTATTTTTTGATTTACCGCCGATTATTTGAACCGCAGGTTGACTCCATGAAATTAAGTTTTGGAAAATTCGTGATTACAACTTGAATTGATTTTTGATCTATTCAATTGGTCGGTCCATACTTCTTACTCCTGATGGGCGGGCGAAGTCGAATTTTCAAGGTTGGTACAGCCATCCGTCGCAAGCCACGGTTAAAATGAGAACCACTGCAGTGTTAGGTGGATTGGTCATTTTCTCCCATTTCTTGGCAACATTCCTGCGAATTCTGCCATTAATCTTGTAGCCTGAGAAACTTCTGTAACGCGAAATTGGCGGCCTGATTAATAATTATTATATAGTAAAGTACAGTTATAGTTAAAAATTTAATTTAAAATCGAATTCATATGATTTAAAATCAAACTCGCATGATTTAAAATATAATTAAAATTCATAATTTACTTAATAAAGTTAATACAGGTTTTAAATTTGAAACTCGACTTGATCTGTATTATTTATGTAGCTTGATTTTTTTAAAAAAAAAATAATATATTTTTTAATTTTAATTTTTATGAGTTTGTATTTAAGTTAATTCAAATAAACTTTATGATTTTATATATAATACAATAATATTGCAAATACTATAATTAAAAAATAAGTGGAATGAATTCAAATACAATAAGTTCTTTTAATTTTATTTATTTTATTTTAATTTATTTTTTTTTTTATTAAGTTAACTTAATTGTATTTATTAACTTAAATAAATAATATATATTATTTATATTATTATTATTATTTTTTTTTTTAAACCTTAAGTCAGGTTAGGTATGTATGCTTTATTAAACATTTGTATACTTTACATTATTAAATGTTTCGCTAAAGCTAAATCTCTATCTAACTCATTCATCTCTATTTTAAATTTTTTAAAACTCTAAGTACAATTTTGGAAGTTATTTATCATTCTATTAATAGTTCAGGTATAAATCCTTCCAACTGCTAACTTCATTGCTTGCAAGTCATTATTGTAGATCACTCTTTGATGTTCTAATCAAGCTTAGAATCTCAATCACTTTATTCGATACTCTACCCCTTTTATTAGAATCTTCTTTAAGCTTTTAACTTCTAGTTTTCCTTCTTCCGGTAGTAGTTCTTTTCTTGTTAAGGACATAGTTTTTTGTTATATTGGGATTGGGATCTTCTTGTCTTGTCTTTTCTATTGATTCCCTAGATTTGCTCCCATTCAATAATCTTATCACATCTTGTGTTCCAAATTCTTTTTTAAACTTGATTGCAAACTCTTTTTTGCATCTTTATTATCTATTTTTTAGCTTCTTTTTCTATGTGTTTACCATGACATTCTAGATCTGTCATTTCTAAAATAAGATCTTTTCTTATAAGGCTAGTATAAAAGCTTAAAGTATCTTGACTAGTTGTAAAGATCTGTTTTACTAGTCTAGAAATCTACTTATCAAACTCCCCTAGTTCTTTCTGCTCATCAATATTTTATCTGTTATTTTTTTTCTCAACTTCCTTTTCTTTTTCTTGTAAAAGCTATTTAAAGCTTCTGAAAATTCCATCTATTTCTTTATTTTATAGTTCTTGAAGTTGATTCTTATAAACTAGACATTTTAATAAATATTCTATTGTTTCATCCTATTGATTACATGTGATATACTTCATTTGCTTATATAGGTCAGGTCTTCTTATAGCCAATTTACATAATGTTGATAACTCATAATTAGTTGGTTTGATAAGAAAGCTTTTTGTTGAGATTTTTTGAAAGATATATCCCATATATAACCATCTTTTATTCTTTCCCACACTAGATTCTATGTGTTATTTTACTACTCTAAAATCTAGTAACTCCATTTTTTCTTCATTCAATTTTGTTGAGTTCATTGATAGGTAATTGTTTTACTGTTCATATTTTTTATAAACTACCTAATTGGATTATCTAAGATCATATTTTGCTACTTGATCTTTGTGATGATCTTGTGAGAGTTAAGATCTCTCTATTTAATTGGTAGGAGTTTTAGTGCTTCTTTGGCTAAAGCATTTGGTTCTTTATTATATGGGTTATTGAAATGTGCTTTGACTTTGGTATACTTCAGATTTACTATTTTTTTTGTGTTAGCTCCACCATTCATGTACATAGAGATCAATTTTTTTTTTTTTTGGTTATCTCTTGTATATTCTTTTTGGATCCTCCTTTTCCATTTTCTTCCATTTAGTGATATAAGTCTAGCTATTTATATAAATCTTAACTGTGCTATTAATTGAAACTACTAGGAGTATGGTTAGGATTGTTACCAACTCAATCCTTGTAAAAGATGGCCAATTATCTACTTCTGTTTGGAATTTACTTTCTCTTTCAGTATTTCCTATTTGAATCTATATGGCACCCATTTTTATTTCTTTTTTACTATGATTGATCAATAATCCATTAAAATAAAAGGTCAACTTTTCTTTAAATCCTAGATTGTGTTAAAGTATTTCTATTAACTGATCTAAATATATTCATTCTTTAATGTTTTTTCTGATTATAGTTTCTTCCCAAGTTTCTATATTCACATGGTTTATTTTGCTATTTGAGAAAGAGTCTTAAAAGGATAATAATCTCTATAAATTCCTTTTATAATCATGTTTTCAAGTGTTACTCTGGGATTAGAGATTTTTAATTCTCCTGTTCATCTAGTAGATATTCTTTTAATAAGATAAAATATTGTATGGATTCCTTTTTTATCTTTTTTTATGATACAACTATTGTTTTGTATTGTTCTTTTTGAACATTCAGGGCATTTTTGTAATCTTGTCTTCTGATCATTATTAGTACTGCAACAAATGAAGTGTTCCACTATTGCATTATATTCCTCTCTTACTTGTTTTAATTTTCTCCAAATTAGATAATTATTCTTGTTGCTTCATATTGCTCATAGTTTATATCATTTGTTTTAATTGGAACTTATTTTAGGGTATTTTAGTTCTTATTTTGTACAGTCTTCTTTCCAAGTTATTATAAGTTGTTATATTTATATATTTGAGAGGTTTTTGATTATAATCTAGTACCACTCTGGAATAGGTACTTTGCTTGTATTCTATATTAGTTGAAGCATTTGCCAATTCCTTATTTCCATACTTTCCTGATCTAATAACTAATCTAAATATATTAGTTTATTATTTCTTAAAGATGGTATGATCTTTATGTATTCTTCTGGTATAAGATATTCTTGAATTGGACTATTTCCTTTACTCTATTCAAATATTTCTTGTATTTCCAACTGTGAAAGGTTATCCCTATATCTTTTGCCAATTTAGTTACCTGGAGTGAAAAGTTGCCTTTATTCAATAAATGGCTTAGTGACTTGCAAGTTAGTAAATTAAGTGGCTCCCAATATTTGATTTGTGCTTGCTTGAGTTCAATAATTGTTGTGATCCCAACTGATTCTGGATCATTTAATTTGTTACATAAGCTTATTATTTGACTTTAACATTACAGTATTCAGATACTTTTAAGTTGAGAATATTTGGATAATGAACTATGCTATTAGGTATATATCTGCATAATGTATTTTTATTTTTGAAAAGTTTTCTATATGCTGCTGTCAATATATTGCATATTTTCCAAAACAATATACTGTATTGCATTCTAAATTCTATTTTGGATATTAATATCCTGTTTATAATATAAAGGGCCTATTTGTCAGTTATTTTCTTGCTTTTTAGGGCTCTGGTAACTATGTTGATTTTTTAAGCACATGTTCTTTGAGTTCAATTGTGATCTTTTGGTTGCTAGTCAGATTCCTAGAAATCTAGCTTGTTCTGTTCTATTAAGTTCTTTGACAACTTCTTCTTCGATACCTGCATGTACTTTTTCTGAATAACAATTAGGATTGTTAATAGTTACAAGTATCAATTTGTTATTATTGATTTGAGAATTATTGACCTTATAAAAAGTTCTTATAGTTTTCAAGATTTCTTCTATATCATTCTTAGATCTTACTATTCATGTCATGTTATCCATAAAGGCTATGGCACAAGCCTTGATTCTAACTTTCTAACATTATAGTTTTTTAGGTCAGCATTCCAGGTAACTGATATTTTATATCCCTTTTAAGTATCATTTTGAATTTTGCAAAATAAGAGGTCATAAAAAATTTACCGGGGTAAGAATGAGATGGTTTCTTATTGATCAATTCTATCTCTTGCTACTATAGCTTTTGTAAGATTATTCTTAAATATAATTTAAAATTCTCTATTTTGGAATAGATGCATCATAATCTTAATAAAACCTTTTGAAACTTTAATTTGTTCTATTGCTTTAACTAATATTTTTAAGCTAATAGTGTTAGTGTTATAGGCTTTAGCTATATTCTGAAAAAGTATTCACAGTTTTTTCTTGTTTGTTTAGCATCTTCACAAATATTGTTAAGAATTTAAATAGGTTCTACTGTACTTTCTCCTGGTAATTCTACATAATTGGATCCCTGAAAATATTGTTGACTTTATAAATTTTTCCCATCTGATGGGTAAGGATTTTAGTAAAACATTTTTGTATAACCTCTAATAGAACAATAGATCTGGTATTTGAGAGTTCACAATCTCATGACTTTGGTTTTGCTATTGGATATATATGACTTTGTTTCCAATAAATTAGAGTGACTTTCCATTTCAGAAAGTTGTTAAGCATCCTTCTTAAAAATTTCTTTTCTTTCTGACTTAACTTCTTAAGTATTTTATAGCTAATTTGTAATTTGCCTGGAGCTTTATTATTTGGAAATGTACATAATGTTTCACTTAATTCTTCTTGGAAGATTGATTCAAGTAATTCTTTATACCAAGCTTCTTGTATGAATTCTTTGAACTTGTACTTATCTTTCCAATCCTTTGATAGATTGTTATAGCTAGAATTTTATTTTTTGAAAGTCTCTGTATTTTCTAATCTCTTCTTTGATTTTACTTTTTTGTATTGTAATATATTCAATATTGTTTTTTTGATTTTGATTCTATCAAGTATGATTTTGCTTTAACTCAATTTGTTAGAAAGTTAATCATTCTTCTTTGATTGTATCATAGATCTTCATATCTTCATTCTAAAGTTGCTTTGATTGCATCACTTGTTTTTTGGCTTTCAACCTTTGATATATAAATTTCAATCCTTCTATCATATCTTGGATATCTCTTTTTAGGGTTCTTCAGAGTATATTGGAAATATTATATTGAACACAGATATTTTCAATCTGGTTATTGGGCTTATGAATAGTATTATATTTTTCTATAGTCAAGCTAAGGATATATAAATTAGTTATGTCTTTTAATGTTTCTATCTTGTTAAAAAGTTCTTTTAGTTATAAGACTTTTCTATATTTAACAAACTTGGAATTGTATTTATGTTTTCTTTCTTTATTTGGAATTACATTTTTAGTTACAAGTTTGTTGAAAGCTATTTTATATAGCAGTTTTTCAAAAGTTTTACAAAGCCTGTTTGTTTAGATTTTCTTTTCCTCATAATTCAGTTCTTCTTATAGCATGGGTTCAAAAATTGTTTTAAACTTGTAATCTAGACTTTCTTGATATATTTGCCATTGTGATGAGAATGATCCCTTTATGTTTATTCATTTTTGAGTATTCGTAAAAGATTTATTGACTCCACTTCTTGTGAACAGGTTTTTGTCATAAAGTATAATTACTAATATAGTATGGTCCACTAGTCGAAAAAAAATTATTTAGCATACTGCCACTTGTGTAACATTTAGCAAAAAATACTACCACTCATGTAAGATTCAGCAAAAAATAAACAATTTGGCAAAAAAAAAATGACATAAATAAATTGACAACTACAAAAATTGACAATCAAAACTATT
>CAJVPT010002296.1:0-18093 GCA_910592055.1 Acaulospora colombiana | reverse complement strand
CAATTCATTAAATAATTCATTAACAATTTGACAATAAAGACATGCCATTGTGATATGATTGCGGGTTAAAAAAAAAAAAAAATAATAATAATAATAATAACTTTGTTTTCTTAAACTACTATTTAACCTAATTATGAATAATTAAAAAAAATTGGTTAAAAAATTATACTATATAAAAATATAAGAAGTTTATTAAGTTAATTTAAATTAAACAAAATAAAGCTTAAATTAAATATTTTAAATCAAATTTAAAAAACAATATTTTTATTTTTTAAATTAATATTATATATTTATTTATTAAGATTATTATCAATAATTAATTATTGTTAATTATTTTAAAAAATAATAAATTGTTGAATTAATAAATTAAAAAAAAGCAATTTATATAATTATTTTAAAAATTTTTTATTTAAGTTAATATTCTTTTTTAAAAGATATTTATCTAAAAAAGATATTTTTTATCTTTAAATTATTTAATAAACTCAATTATTTTTAAATAATAAATTTTCTTTAAAAATATTTAAAAAACTTATCTCTTAACTAATACATTTGTTTATTGTTATATTAGAAAAATTTATTTAATTGAAATAACAAATCTTTTCAAAACTTTGTTTAATTGAAATAAAAACTTGAAATCTTAATTTTAATAAAAATTTTTTATTGTCTGAAGAATTTAATTGAAGAATGAAAATTGATAAATTATTTTATTTATTTTTCTTCTTCTAATAAATTTTTTAAAGATTTATTTTTTTAAATTATAAATATCATTAATATTATCAAGATATATATGTATAATCAATAGAAGCTTCTTTATATTTTAAAAACCAATGTGTTTTATAAATCAATTATTATTGATAAGAATTATATTATTTAAAAATTCAATATTAAAATAAGATGGATAAAATTTTTCAAAAAAAATCATGAAAGTGAAATTTTTTAAAGAGATATAGATAGCTAGAAAGTGAAAGAATAAATCCATTCACTAAAACAAATTTTTATAGTGACTTGCTTCAAAAATAGAATTTTACTAATTATTTTATTTATAAATAAAAATTTCTATAAAAATAAACTTACTCAAACCACCAATATATATTTAAAAGCAAAAGAAAAAATAAAAAGCATAATTTAATATTTTGGTTAATATTAGGAATGAAAAAATAAAAAGGAAACAAACCAATTTTTAGTCTAAAAGTTATTTTGCAATCTATATACTGTATAAAAATTCAACTATTCGCTAGGAAAAATCCAAGCATGGTGGTAATATAATAATAATAATAATAATAATAATAATAATGATAAGTACTGTTAATTGTTATTGTTATTACACTGTATATACTATAATTATATTACTGCAAATGTCAAAATTTTTTATCTTCGGTTTCGAAATTAGATTAATGCAAATTCAATTAAACGCAAATTTAATTAAATAAGAAAAATAAGAATGGTTCCAAGGGTCGGAGCTGTGCACAAAGTTTGATATGAGAAAAAAAAATCCGAATTTAAAACAGCCAATTTCTTTTTTCGCCATTGTTGTTATGCACATACGTTACTACTGTTGCAGTTCTAGGCACTATTCAGTTAGGCCATAATAGAAAGACGATCTCCAATATACATGAACGGAACTGCGTCCGTGAATAATATTCCCGATTTGCAGTGTCAAGGCAATTTTTAGAGTAAGATCAATAAGGAAAACAAAGATGTAAGACTATTTTGGTCTTTTGCTACACTGAATGCAACCAACCTCAGCGATAGGTTCCAGAATAATCGTTAACCAGCCCATCGACAGATTTATGATAAAATGCGCAGTGACGAAAAATATACGTAAACTCTGCGATATTGTATGCGCGCGTTCCGCAGGAGTGTTGAATTTTTATATACCCATTCTGACTGTCAAACGTTGTCAACTTTTTCGGAAAAACAACAATTTTAAAACCATGGAAATTATAGAACCCAAATTCGTGTTAAAGAATTCTAATAATTCGAAACTTTCATCAAAAAATGTTTTCTATAATAATTTTGACGGAAGTTCTGATGATTTATCGGAGGTGTCAAATATTACATCATTCAATCAAAATCATATCAACTTGACAAATAGATTCATTGATGAAGTTAAACATCTGGCTCGTTCAGATTCTGAAGGAACGCTTGTGAACCCTGAATTCGATTTTTGCGACACAGACCTTGACGAAAGTGACGAGAATTATTCAACTTGCAGTGTACTTGACACAAGAGAAAGTAAATTGCGCAAATCTTTTTGTAAGTCACGTATTTGTAACGAGGAACACATGGACGAAAATCTGGAACCGAAAGAGGAGCAACTTGACGATGGCACATCCTATGGTCCTCAACTTATCAATAATGAATCGATCATGTTAATTTGCATAATATCAATTGGTTCATACATAATTGGATACTTTGGGTTTACTTTCATATGGATCATCCTTATGTTATACCAATCTGTAGTCTGGTATATGAATATGACCCAAGATCTCACTGAAAGGGTTCGTTGGGAGATTAAAAGAGAGATGGCTTCGAATCAGGTAATCATGAAATGCGCTAATCTATGTCCATGAATTTTTATTCGATTCGATCGCGCATACGAATAATCCTTTTTGATACAATATAAAAAGCTAAGAATGGATAAAGGCGAGACGGTTGAGTGGCAAGTATTTCTTTATCCCTCTCATTTGACGTGGCTTCATTGACGATGTTTCCTAAGAATTTTATTTTGGCTTGTCAACGTAGGTTGAACTATTTGCTCCAACAAATATGGAGAACATTTGATCCATCACTCCTGACGGGCTTTCGTGATATGATTGAAGATACGATGGCTCGCAGTGCGCCAAATTTTGTGGTATATGCGTGTGTTTTCTTAGCAAATCTTTTATCGTACGCGCATAATTTAAAAATTTTAACCCCGCCAAATTGATTATAGCGTGCGACTTATATTGAATCGTTCGAGATTGGTCAGATAGCCCCAAGAATAGAAAAGTATGTTGTTAACCTTTCAATCATTATTAGAAATTTCGGGTCAACTTTCGACGACGAAATTAACTCGCGTTTTATCATGCTCAAAAGCATAAAGATTTTACCAAGACGTGAAAATGATGACGACGAAGATATGGTGGTAAGACTCGTGCTCGTCTACCAATCGCCATCCGATTCGACACCATAAATAATATTCCTTTCTTTTCGAAGATCGGTGAGGCAACAATCTCTTTTCGAGCTAGATCTTCGGGAAAGCCTCAGGACGCACCACCACACATTCTTGCGTGGATAAAAACCGGAATATCGGCGATCGTTCCATTGAAAGGTGTGATTTATTGACTGGGTTTTAACATTGCAAAGCGAGGTAACATTCTGTCTTCCTTTGACTTCGCATTTCTAACGTTTACCTTGAAAAAACCTTGCAGTGGAGTTGATTGGATTTGTGGCCTCGATTCATTTTGAAATAAAGATCACCGGATCGTCACCATTCGTTTCTACCGGAAAGTTTAGCTTCCTAAATTTCCCTACTTACGAGACGAGTATAATGCCGCTGATTCCGATGAATGTGGCCCAGGTGTCTCTCCGCTCTATCAATCAATCTTTTCCCTATGAATTTACGAATAATTCTTTGTTAACACACGTGCGCATTTTATGCAGTTTCCTCTCATGAAACAATTCATCCGTAATGCCGTGCAGATGGTGCTGGAAGGTTTCACGTATCCGAAGTTCGTAGCCATGGACTTGGCAGAACTACTGACTGGTGATGGTTTGGTGCATGGTATGTTTTCAGGAGGTTGACTTTTTGTTCCTTTACAATCACCTATTACCTTCAAATGCTTTATCTCTTTGTAGACACTCAGGCCATTGGAATAATGAGAGTTGATGTCATTCAAGCCAGGGACTTGGCCAAAATGGATGTTTCAGGTATCCTCACGTTATAGTTTTCGTGTTGTGTCCACCTATGATTTTTTTTTTTTCCTTTACCTCATTCGTGTTTTGAAAAAAAAAAAAAAATAGGAGAATGTGACCCGTATGTACTGACATCGCTCGAACCCTCGCCATACATGCATCCTCATGCATCAACTCGTGTCATTGAAAACTGCGCAAATCCAATTTGGTCGGAAACATTTTTCCACAAAATACCAGAACTCGACATTGTCGATGAACACATCAAATTCAAGTTAAACGTGATGGACTGGGATCGATTCACTCCTGATGATCCCATAGGAGCTGTCTGGATTGATATCAAGGATGCCATTGGAAACGGGGAGCATGAGGTGAAAATTTTCGATAGGTACATATAAATATATGCGTGTCAAAAATTTTGGATTCTCAAATACTACTTGGACAGTGAACCCTAAAATCGAATACTTGATTCACACTTAGCTGGTCAGATCTTCACATGAAGCCTAATGATCGCGAAACGCGTGGAAAGCTGCGGTTTCGACTTAAGTATTACCCCAAATTGCCTAATGGCGTTGAGCCCTCCCCTGATCAAACCTGTAGGAATTTTTCTTGATAACATTGATCTTTTTTACATTTTGTCGCGCATCTTAATTTATTGGTTTACTTCAGCTGGAATCCTTGGACTCAAGATTCATCAAGCCATGAGTTTACAAGTTACGGCTGCTCCGTATAACAAAAAGTCCGAAGTAGTAATGCCGGGTATTCATTATGACACGCAATATCCCAATCCGTATGCGGTCGTGTACTTGAATGATCATTGCGGTACGTTATCATAGTGCATAAAGTAATAGCAACCCAACTTTTGTGGGAAATTCCATCTCGATAACGTCTTATTCCATCCTCGTAGTTTATCGAACAAGGGCAAAATTAAACAAGTAAGTCGTGTCCTCCTATGAGATCTCTTCATTCTTGTGAATGCTTGCATCAACTCTGTCTTCCTTCAGTGTTGCACCGTATTGGAATGCGTTGACCAAATCTTTGACCCACTGTAACTGCCTCATCGTTCTCCGTCGATACAGCCTGTTTATCCTCCTCTCGCCAGCAACCTCGATATCATAAGTTTCTCCACAAGGAATCTTTCTCTCCTCGACTTCATAATTCCCCTCGTCATCATGGATGGAGACGAACGGGTTCTGATATAATATTCTAGTATTCGCCCCAGTTAAACCACGTTTCACGTCTTCCTCATGCGAGATTGAAAATGCGGGTCTAAAATAAAGCTTTAATCGCAGATGCCCCTTGACCTCTCCTCTGACCTGAAAGTCTGATGGTTCCGGCATATCTCCATCACTATCAACGCTATTACCATTATCATTGGGAGAGGATGATGAATTCTCGCGCTCTGAAATCTGTTGTGAAGCAGCCTGTTTATCCCGATCAATCTCCTCAGGTTCTGAACAGATCTGATGATTGTTTATGGAGTTCTCGAATATGCGCTTGACCTCTTCACTTGAGGTGTTCTGTCTGCCTTCAGCACCCTCGGCCGCTTTTCCCTGATGAGACTCGGGTGCTCCAACATCCTGTGAATCGTCACCGGAACACGAGGCGGCAGTTTCCGGACAGCAAAGGGGTGACCCTGTGGAACTTCGAACAAAATTTCTTTTGCCCCCACCCACTATCGGTATAAATACTTATTATTAATTGAGCGCTGTTTTCGCGCAAGTTAAAAAAAGAAAAAATATATATGTATGTATTATACTGTATACAGTATATGTATTACTGTTATAAAGACAAATACATTCTACCACGATTAATCACGTAACTTAATTTGTACAGAAAATTCTCGTTAGGTCGCACTCTGATCAAGGTATTTGGTCAAGTATCTCTTCTAGATAATTTGCTGAGCTGACATCGCCATTCTCTTTGGACAAATTCAACCAGAATATCGACTTCACGACATCCTTCTTCACACCAATTCCGCGCAGGTAACGAATGCCAACCAAGCGCTGACTTTCCGTGTCTCCGTTTTGAGCAGCTTTCAGGTAATATTCAAATGCCTTCTTTTGGTCGCTCAAAGTTCCAGTGCCGGTCCCATAACAATACCCAGCATCACTCTGGGCCATGTTATAATCATCTTCCGACGACGTCAGGTACCATTCGAAGGCTGTCTTTTTATTCTTTCGCGTGCCTCTCCCGTCAAAATAGCAATCCCCAATACGATATGTCGCCGTGATGCTCCCGGAGATGAAGGATCTCAGGTGCAACTGAAACCCCTTGATCTCGTTTATCGATGTCCCGATCCCTTCTTGATAGCAAATGCCCAGGTTACATTGCGCCAAAAGATTTCCTTGTTCGGCGGATTTCAAGTACAATCTGAACGCACTGTTCTCGTCTTTCTCCAGCCCATAGCCATTGTCGTAACAGAATGCCATACAATTCAATGCTCTACTCGAACCACCCTCGGCGGCTTTCAACATCATTTGAAATGACTTTTTTTGATCCTGTTTTATTCCCTTGCCGTCTAGGTAGAGATTTGCCAGACATAACTGTCCTATGGCCCGGTTGACCTCGTATATCCCGGCGAATGGCGAGGGAGTGGATTTCACCTTTGTGTCATCAGTAGTTTCCCCGGAAGCGGCATCCGAGTAAAATTCAAACGCCATCTGATAATCGCGGATGGTTCCGATCCCGTTTTCATAAAAGAAACCGATCATGCTGGTGAAACAGCGTTTCTGGGGGTGAATGATTAGATGACGAAATACTCTGACGGGGTTCCTGTTAAAATCCTTAATATACTTTCTAACTAGATTTGGAGAGATCACAAAATTTTGCATGTTGTATTGTTCTGAGAAAAAGTCAAATAAGTGTCTTATGAAAATGTCCGTTTCAGGTGTTTGCACATTCGACGTTGAATTTGATTCCAAGGATGATTTCGATTGACCCGCCTCACTTTCCACCACACCACTTGGAAAGTTCCCTGTGCCACTGACACTGACTCTCTCCAAATCTTTCACGACCTGCACGATATTTGGACGAAGGTTCTCGTCATATTGGCAACAATCTATTTTTTCATGATGAAATTAGTGACACGGAGCACGGGGACGCATTAACATATGAATAAAAAAGATAAAGAGTACCGGTATGAACTTTCAAATATCCGCTAAGTGCTTCGGGATCGATATTTCCTTGATTATGCTTCATGGCGACGTTTAATAAATCGATTCTGGACGGGGATTCCATTTTGAGCGGTCTTTTTCCGCTTGCTATTTCAAACAGGAGAACTCCCAGACTATAGATGTCTGAACTTTTTTGATTCGTGATGGCATCCTGGATTTTCAGATATTGAGAATCGGTGTATTGAAATGTACCGTGAATCTTTTCAAGCGGCTTTAAGGGCCTCTTTGATTGCCCAATCAATCCCACGCTGCTCAACCTGATGCTTTCGTTGTGAACAAAAATCTTTTCGGAGGTCTAATTGAATTTGCGGGGGGGGAGAAAAAAGAAAAGAGGAAACGAAAGAAAAAAGAAGAAAAGAAAAAGAAGAAAAAAAGAAGAAAAGAAAAAAAGAAAAAGAAAGGTAGATAGATATATTTGTATATCTTTCCTCGAGTATATCACCCCCAAAATTCAAAGTTTCTCAAGGTTAATTACCAGGTACACAGGAGAGCAATCGTTTGCATGCAAAAACATCAATACATTGGCAATCTGTTTTGCAAAAGTGATCTTGGTGCTCCAATTCATTTTACTGAAATTCTTCTTGAGGTATTGTCGAAGAGAGCCACCATTGGGATATTCCATGACGAGCAAGTAGCTCTTTGAACATTCTACCAAAAATTTTCGCTAGAGTCAAAAACAATCAGGAATAGAGGATTCATCAATGAAGCACCAGGGCGATGGATTACCTAACTCAGCGATCCCATATAAATTCATGATGTTGTCATGAACTTCCAGCTCTTGATATTTTTTAATCTTAAGAATTGAGAGGATTTTCGACATTAGATTCACGTGACACATGGCGGAAGAAGGAAGAGAGTGCTCAAGAATACTCACATCATCTATGAAATTGTCAAGAGTGAAATCGGCGGTCAGAAAAATGGGCACGAGAACTACTTCTTTCCTTAAACCTCTTATGGTGGCCCTGCTGACATCGTTGTCAACCAAATCAAACTCGGTAGGTTGATAAAATGTGATATTTTCTTTCTGAAAAATATCTTTGATAATCGAATTATTCATCCAAAATTTTTCTGCTGGCTGCGACTCGGTGAGATCGATTGCGAAGTGAATGGGGATAATGTGCGGAAGCGAAAACGTGAGCGTCCTTGACGTTAAAAATGTCGAAAACTCTATCAACGTGTCCAACTGCAAAATAACAGTTTGTATTACGCATGTCACTCGGGAGATCACCTTGTGGCGCAGCACGATCATGCATGCACTGTGCGCAGTTGCGCACGCACGGTAACATCGTCTCGCTCTTACCATGGCATTGACATCAAAAACGACTTCGAAATCGAGCTCAAGCGTATTGAAGGATTAAGCGGGTCGACTTACACTTTCGAAGGGGCGCATTGTGCAGAAAGTTTGGGTATGCTAGACCCCGAGCCCCTAGTGTTTACTCGACCCCCTTTGAAGTAGTGCAGCCGCACACAAGATTTATTTATAACTCTGCACCACACATATTACCAAAGGGACTCTTCTGAATCTTTCTCCTTGAAATTCGCGGTTGTTAACATGGAAACTCTTTTACGCAAGTACGTGCGTACATGCGTGCATACATGTATGCACATACAAACGGACGGGTGACACTAAGTAGGACGATTTGGTAGGGCAACGAGGGAAAGTTATTTTTTGACTGCAACAATCACGATTCGATGATATTATTCTATGCCGCAGCAACAAACTCGTCACGCGATCTTCGGAATCGAGAAGCCTGTTTATGCATTGTGCAAAAGTTCTTTCTGTTTGAGTGGGTGCTCGCGCGGAAGATCGTTTTTTCGCGAAATTTAGGTGGCAAGCAAACTTTTTTTTTTTTTTTTCATTTTGATTTTCACCGGGATAGGTTTTAACTGGAGCCGCGCGCAATCGTGTCACCAGTCTGCGGAAAGATCAACAAAAAATGCCCAAAACTTCGCCGATATTAGTTTGTTAAAGAGCACATCATATCAGATCTGATCGGACTCTCGTCAATCGAGGAGTTGACATCTCAGAACAGCGGCTGAGAATGTCGGTATTCTGGGTTAGCATAGGTGGATCCACGATATTCTGGTGGATTTGCGGTTTTCAATAATAGAGGTTTTAGGCATGGATCATCATCGTGTGTTGCACTTGAAGAGAAAAGGGTCGCAACTTACTATGTACGGATAAGGAAAATTTTTGCAGGGAGAGGCTTGCATTGACACCCAATAAGTTTTTTTCACGCTAATGTATTTATTATCAATAAAGAAAACACACACCTTGATGCACCTTCACGCGATCCAACATACTTCGGGGAGAAGATTACCCATTTTTCCCTTCGATGAAAAGAAGTTGATTTAGGATACATGAGTCATATCTAGGCGGCTTGTGTGGCCGTGTAGTAGGAGATAGGGATTGTTCCGATTATTGTGCTCGTTAGTCAAAAGATTGTAGTGTTCTCCCCAAGATCGACGCGATGACGTATGCATACACCGGTCAAAAGGCATCCGGGGAAATTAATTGTTAAAGAATTGGTGCAAGTGAGAGACGGAGTCAAAAAATTGACACCGCTCCTAATTAAAGACCAAGACGTACATTTTTTGTTAAATACGGAGTACCTTATGGAGAAATTGCACATGAGTGGACATACACCAATGTGACGAAAATTAATAAAGGAAATTTCACGCCCTTGTATGGGAGGAGACAGTTGATTGTTTCCTTGTATATCGATAATCGGTTTCCGCACCTCGAAATAGAACAATGAGTGGTTATGTACTCAACGGACCAAAAGTGTCGTTGAGGGTATACCAACACACACACAAATATTTACAGCCTCGATTATTTCACCTCCTAAATGACCAGTGTATCGATTAGTTGCATCTGGCTGATTGGTGGACGGCGTGCAATATTGTATATGCATAATGCGCAATGTGCACTAATTTTAAATAGTCGACTATTTGGCACAGTACCAGGTACGCATAAAGGAAAGCACCTGATCTGATGAACATCAGATATCAAATCACCATGATGGGATTCGGGTTGTCATACATGGATGATATCATTCTTTAATTTAAATTTTTCCCTCCAAAAGATCACGACGTTTCCTTCTTACCCGTATGGAAAAGGAAGGTGCGTTTATACGTACGCATTTGTTACTTAATATAACGCCCTCGAGTGTGTTACGATACACTTAAAGCCGTCTGTGTACACACCGTATTAAATGTAACCTATATAGATGTCTATATATATGCATACTATATATACACGGCATACAGTATATACAGTATTTATGTATGTATATATATATAATACTTGTATTGTCTTTATTTATAACCCTAAGAATAAGGTTTGAACTGTTGCCTTACAATGTATTTTAAAATTTGTATAACCAAACATCGACACCTGTGTGGCACGCACCGAGTAGACCTCAATGATTAATTCTGCTTTTTTTTTTTTCGTTCTAACTCCTCAATTCTTTTACTTTTCCCCCCAAGTTAAGAAAAAAAAAATTATATAAAAACCACACACCCATTCCTTTTCTTTTCTTTTCTTTTCTTTTCTTTCTTTTTTTTTCTTCCATCTTATCCTTGTCATCTCCAAGGGAATACAAAGGAATTTTTTCTTTTCACTTCAATAAGCTGTCGCAAAAAGCCAAAAAATACGATTTTAAATTTTGCACCGCCGTTAAATAATACACAATAATATCTCGTGCATAACACAATCGCCACAAAACAGATTCGTTATCTTATCTCTTAAAATTGATAGTTTGCATTTCCTCGCACAACCGAGCTCCATCACTATCTAAATACACTAAAATTTCCCGGTGAAAAAAAATATTTTTGAACTCCTGATTCATTAAAAGACTTTTCCATCATCGCAACTCGGCACAAATATATATATATTATACATATTAATATAAAGACAACCCTTCAAACCTTCGTGCAAGCATCATGTTTGGAATAACTTCAATAAACCTGCCTCGCTCGCAGTCCCTCGAAATCACATTTACTCACAAAAAACAAAAAAAGAATAATAATTCGACGGCTCAGAGTTACGGTGCCCCACTTCAACTCGACCGTTATCTGACCAACGAAGGTCATCGGATAGTGGCATCCTACCTACGACAGAAACAAACTCAAGGATACGTTCAAAAAGGTTATTTTCACAAGATTAACGAAAAGGACTTGGACGATCTTATAAAATCCTGTGAGGGCGTGGCCACCCGAACATTTGAGACTTTAAATTATGAAGACCTTCATTTGTCACACCGCGAATGTAAGTTACTGGCCAGGTTCCTTAAATCCGAAAACGTCGTCGTCCGAACGTTAATGCTCCGAAAAAATCATCTGGCCGGCACACCGCTAAAGGTCTTGTTAAAGGCTCTACGGAAAAATTCCACCGTCCGAATATTAGATTTATCGTCCAATCTGTTGACCGATGTGGAGGCCAAGTGGGTGGCAAAACTGTTGAAAAAGAATAGTACCATCAAAGAGCTTTACCTGGCTTCCAATCGTATCGGGAGTGATGGTGCAAAGCACCTCGCCAAAGCATTGGAGGAGAACACGACCGTCGAACGTCTGAGTCTTGAGTCGAATAGGTTGAGTGAGAAAGGCGGTGGTTACATAGCCGACATGCTAAAGATCAACAACACCATCAAGTACATCCACCTGGGCAGCAACAATCTTCAGCTGGCTGGCATCAAGGAGATTTCGGAAGCACTCAAAGTTAACTCCTCCCTGGTCAGCCTGAGTCTTGACGTCAACAACATAGCACCAGAGGGCACAAATTTTGTATCAGAAGCATTAAAAGTCAACAAGACCCTCACACATCTTTACTTACCGCGGAACAACATCGGCGATCAAGGTTTAAAAAATCTCAGCAAGGCATTGCTGTCGAATACCACGATAGCCTATTTGGATTTGGAATTCAACAATATCGGCATAAACGGTGACACCGAGGGAATGGAGGTAATGGGTAAACTGTTGGAAAATCACATCGTCCCACGCGCCCTCAACCTCACCAACAACCACCTCGGTGACGAAGGATGCTCGGCCCTATTCTCGGGATTCCACAAGAATAAAACCTTGGAGTCACTTATCCTCTCACACTGTAACATCGGACTGGACGGTACCCGAGCCATAGGCAAGGCATTGAGAGATAACGTGGGATTACAAAACCTTTCGTTGCACATGAACAGCGATGTCGGGGCCGATGGACACCTGGAGCTGGCACAAGCACTCGAGAAGAATACCAGCATCAAGGGCATACAACTGGATTACAATTTTGCCGAATGGGAATCGGTCGGCAACTCGATCCATCAATCGTTGACCAGGAATCATTTCCTTCAGCGAGAGAAATACAGTGTCGCCTGTAGAATTGAGGTGGCCGCTAGGATCATGTTGAACAGCAATGTAAAACAACAGTTACCAACCTACTCCAGAAACTCAAAAACAATCAAGAAGTCCGGCAGACCTGGAAAACCGCCGACGTCCACATCACCTCAAAAGTTGACGTTCACAAAACTTCCGTTTGAGATACAGGAGCAAATATTGTTCTCCATTGATGAGAATCACGTGCTAACACATCTTCAACTCATTGAGATCATAAAGTGGTCGATGAAACGGTCGACGTTAGGGAAAAGCATGAAGGAATTCTTGACGAAAACATTCTCCGCCTACTATCCACTCACCAGCGACGTCAAGCTTTGGCCCACCGAGGCTACCGACTTTGGCGGTACGTCCACGGAGAGATTCTGAGCGTGACGACATGTGTTTAGTGTCAAAAGTCGAGCGGACCATTATGAGAAAGTGACACAGATGTAAACGTGAATTTCTAAAATATCATTCTAATATTTAATGGTGGATGAACATTTTAAGCGAAACATGAAAAGAAGGAAAAGCGATTCACTCATGTCACACAAAACATTGCATAAAAAAAAAAACAAAAGAAAATATCTGGTTAACATCAAAATACCCGGAAAGAAGGTGATTATTGATCGCACAGCTATCGCAGTGATCGGGTTCTTTTTGATCGCAAGGATGTTTACCATTCCTTGTTCACACCCTCCCCAAAAAACTTTAATCCTTATCATCCTTTTATAAATATCCTCTTATAAATATGTATTTTTTTTTTATTATTTTTTTTTTTGTATAGTTATACAGTCAACATTTTTACAATTTAGTTCAATTTCAACGGACAATTTGACTCTTTTTTTTTTCTTCGCCTGTGTTTACCCCACTACTCCGAACATTTTTTTCGAAACCTGCGTTGGAAAAGTTACATGCCGGCCATGCATCTTAACCCATATGATCTGGTCGTGGTGGTGGACATGGTAGCGACCAAAATTGATCGCCCAAGTTTTATTATCATTATTATTTTAGTAAAAAGGCGTTGTTAACCATAAATTCGGAGTTCATATGATGTCACGCATATTTTCCACCGCGGAACAGTTTACGAGTGTTGAAAATCGCATTCGAGTAATTCAAATCATTTCCATTTTTAGTGTTCAAACGTCCTTCTATATGAGATGTATATATATTAAAATGATCATTCTGAAAAGATGATATATAAAGATTTGCCCGAAATAATTTATTATCGAGTATCATGCATGTGGTTTAAGCATCGTGGTAGATTGGAAATTGTCATCACTTCCTAAACAGGACGAAATTCAGTAAAGGGATTTTCCATTCCTATTGAATCATGATCGTCACAGAAATGCGTTGTTAATCATATATTATGATTCCAAATTTCGTTACCGCAAATCTTTTTTCTAGTTCTCTCATGTGATATTCTACAAAGAGTATTCTTTATTTGATCGATCGATCAATTCTTCGCTTATAAATAAGCATAACTATATTAATTTATAATATAATTTTTAAAATTGGCTTATTAATAATAAAATGATTTATTTTCGTTTGTTTTGTCTATTTATTTATTTTAATTAAAAAAATTGATAGCAAAAAAAAATGATTTTCATAATTTAATAGAAATTCAAAAAATTATTATTATTACTATTTTTTTTTTATTTCTTTTCAACTAGTTATATGCAATATGTTTTATTAAATAATTTTTTTGACTGATTTTATTTTTTTAAATCCTTTGTCAGGCTAGACATATATGTGCTTTATTAAACATTTGTATACTTTACATTGTGAAATATATTAATAAAATCAAATCTTTATTCAACTCATTTATTTTTTGTTTTAAATTTTTTTGAAACTCTAAATGTAACTTTGAAAATGATTTATCATTTTGTTAATAATTTACATTTTTATTTAATAATTCTAATTGTGCAGACTATAGAAAATTACAAGTTTTTCTTCATTTTATTGTCAAATTAAGAAGCTCTATATGAACATTCTTCATAATTAATAGTTAATTATTTTTTTAAAAATCAAGAATATTATCATATTTGTATAATTTGTGATATCATTGATACAGTATATTATAAAATCAATAAATTGGTCTAATAATTCAAATATGCTGTTGACAATATGCAAAAATTTACAAAAGAGCTCAAATTCTTTATCATCAATTTTATTAGCATCAATTTTATAAATTTTAACAGTACTGTTACATTATTTGATTAATTAAATTGAATTCTATAATTTATAATTTATAACAAAATTTATATAAAATAATTATTTAAAAATTAGTTAAAATTCAAAAAAATTTTGTATTTTGGAGTTAAATAATCTTTGAATATATTATCTATTTTTTCATCATTATTAACTTTAAATTTGTTATTTTTAAAACTTATATTATTCAATTTTAGATTTTATTGATTATTACTTAATGACATAATTTGACTTGATAAAATAATCTCATTCTGTACTAAAATGTAAATTCTTTATTTGTCAAATTTTTACTTTTTGTTTTTTAATATCTATAAAAAAATCTATTTGGGAGACAATAAATGATCTATTTTATTTACTATAATTACAATTAATTTTCTTTTTTAGAATTTTTTCTTAAACTTTTGTCAAATAAAATTGAAATTGAATACTTTTTTAATATTTTTGAAATTAGTAAATAGTAACATTAACATCAAGTGGCAAAATGGTGATTAATATATTAAATAGCTTTAAATTGTAATATAATATAAGTATAATATGATAAATAATATATAATATAATATAGTATATAATTTTAAATTGTAATATAATATAACAAATAATAGTATAATATTATATATAGTTTCAAATTGTATTAAAACAATATAAAATAATATTATTTAAATATCACTTTATTAATTTAAAATTTTTATCAATATATTTAAAATATCCAAACAAAAAAAATCAACTGAATATACTTTTTACAAAGAATAGTCACCTTCTCCTTCACAACTTTTATAATCTTTTCTACTATCATAAACTTCTTTTGTATTAATTGTATCAAAACTGGCAATAGTTTATTCAATAATATCCGATATTGAATCTTCAATTCCTATTATAATAGTTGAATTGTTTAAAAAAAGATTATTTATAGTATTACTTGAAATATTGATATCTGAAGTTATATGAATATTAATACTAAAAGTTAAATTATTGTTCTAAACTTAAATCAGAGAGAACATTAAAAAAGATTAAATTAAATTATTATTAAATTATTAAAATTTACCTTTATTAATTAACCAATTTATTTAAAAATCAAAAAATTATATATACAGGTCAAAAAACTAGAAAAAAAAATATTGAATTTGTAAAATAAATTAACTCAAATCTATAGAACTTGAACTTGATTCTATAATAGTTGTAAAGTCTAAAATAGTTAAAATATAAGAATTTGAAAGTTTATCAAGTTTAAGAAAGTGTTGAAAATTCAATCTAAAAAAAGTAATAAAGAGGAAAACCAGTAAAACCAATTATTGAAAATAAGCTGAAATCAAAAAAAGCAAGAGTATAAAAAAAAGTCTTAATAAAAATTATTTCTAAAAAATATAAACTAAAGGTAAATGAGGTTTTTTCAATTGATATAAATAAAAAAATATTATAAAAGTTGATATTTACAATAAATTAATAAAATCTATAGTTTTATATTTTAATTCTTTATAAAAACAAATAAACAAATAATTAAAAGTTTTATATCATTTTTAAAGAAAAAAATATTGAAAAACAAAAATAGAAAAACTAAAAGTAAACAATTGTTACTTATATACAAATAATCAATTAACTAAGTAAAACTAATAATATTCTATATTTATGCTACTTTCAAGTATTAATTTTAAGAAAAATATATAAATAATTAAAAATATATAGTCATTTATTACATAAAGATCTAGGAAAGTTGCCAAATATTAGAATAAATTAATAAAAGTAATTAAAAAAACAAAGATTTATTTATCTAAAAAAAGTAAGACTGATTTGAAAAATCTTATTAAAAAAATATATATATATATATATAATTATAGTTAATATTCTGAAAAGATGTTTTTTGATAAAATAGCAATTATAACAATACTCCTAGTAGTCACAATTGAAAGCATGGTGGAGATCTTTACAGATAGTCAAGCATGTATTTCCAAGTGAAAATCCTTAGAAAAAGAAGACTCAAAAAAGACTTATAAGAAATGGCTTAAAAAAAAAATTGGTTTCTATGGGCACGCATGGTAGAGCTGATAAAAAAAAAAAATATAGATCTAAAGCTCACAAAAGTCAAGACATATTCAAATGACCCTTACAATAAAGAAGCAGATGCCTTAGCTAAGGAAACCCTAAAATTTCCACCAATTGAATGGAAGGATCTCACTTCACACAAAATTATAACTGAAATCAAGTGGCAAGGGACAACTCTAGATAATCCAATTATACAGTTTCTTAAGAATATTAATAATAAAATAACAGCCTATCAATGGACACAACAAAATAGAATAAAGAAAAAATAGAGTTATTAGATTTCAGAACATCAAGCTCACACATGTGATCTAGTATAGAAAAGAATTAAGGATGGATACATATGGAATATATTTTTTAAACAATCTCAACAAAGAAGCTTTCTTATTAAACTGGTTAATGACAAGCTATCTATCTTAAGTAAGTTAACTATAAGAAGACTAGATCTATACAAGTAAGTAAAATATATGTATGTAGCCAACAAGATGAAATCATAGAACACTTTCTAGAATGTTCAGCCTATAAAGATCAATTACAAGAGGTATGAAATAAAAAAGTAGATGGAATCATTAGAAACTTTAAAGAGTAATTGTGGGAAAGAAAGAGAGAGGCTAAAGAAAAAAATTTCAAGCTAAGTATTGATGACTATAAAGAAATAAGAGAGTTTGACAAGTGGATCACTAAAGTAGTGGAACAGACTTCTGGAACAAGTCAGAATATAATAAGTTTTTGTACTGGCCTTATAAGAATTGACCTTATCTGAGAAGTGGCAGATCTAAAATGTTAAGATAAATGTACAGGAAGAACAGCAAGAAAGTGAATATTAAAAATGCAAAAAAGAGTCTGTAATCAAATCTGAAAAGAAGTCTGAAACAAGAGATGCAAAAAGATAATTGAATGGAAACGAATACAAGGAATTAATAAAGAAGACAAGATGAAAAGACCTTGTCTATCAGATCAGAAAACTACATTTCTGAAGAAAAGAAATCCACTACCTGAAGAAGGAAACCTTGAAGATAAAAGCCTTCGAAACATTTTAACAAGAAGAGTAGAATATAAAATGAAATGGTTAGATTTTAGGCTCTATCAGAACCTTATAGAGTAATCTGCAGTAGTAACCTGCAGGCAATAAAATTAATAGTTGGAAGGGTCTTTATCTGAACTGCTAATAGAGTGATATATCACTCCCAAAGTTGTACTTAGAGTTTTAATAATTCTTAAAATAGAGACAAATGAGTTAGGTAGAGACTTAGCTTTTTTTTTTTTTAATATAACCCACTGTCAAGTTAGTTATGTGTGCTTTATTAAACATAATGTAGGTTATACTATTTACAGTGTCACTAAAGCTAGAACGCTAACTAACTCACTCGTCTTAGTTTATTATCAAACTCTAAGTGCAACTTTGGGAGTGATTTGT
>CAJVPT010002295.1:0-18094 GCA_910592055.1 Acaulospora colombiana | reverse complement strand
TAGAGTACTTTTGTATGAAGACGAGTTAGTCACTTTGTAAAAGTCTGTAAAATATTGTAAATTCATTTTCAATTTTTTAATAAAGACACGCTATTGTGGTATAATTGCAGGTTAAAAAAAAAAAAAAAAACTTGAAGAATATTTGAATGCTATAATAAGAAAATCAAGTAACAGAACTATGCAATAGACTTAATGATCTAGAACTAGCAGGAATCACAACAATTATCAGACTTAAACAAATACAGATTAAAAATTTGGAACCACTTAATTTATTGACTTACAAGTTACTAAATCACTTATTAGACAAAGGTAACTTTACACTTAAAGTAATTAAATTGATAAATAACATGAAAATAACCTTTTGAAGTTGAAAATGGCAAAACATCTTTGAATAGAGTAAGGAAAATAGTTTGATATAGGAACACTTTATATCAATAAAATACAAAAAAGCTATTTTATTACTTAAAAACAATAGATCAATATATATATATTAGATAATTGGTCTAGAATTCAAGAAAATTAAAGACTGATGAATATTTTAGCTTTTACAAAATACATAACTATAAAGAATTTATCCCAAAATGGTTTCAAACTATAATAAAAAACCTTACAAATAAACAATTGAAGTAATCTATAAAATATTGAAAGGAGAACTATACAAAATGGAAATAAGAATATGTCAAAATAAGACCTGATATAAATAAGTAACAAAAACTATAGATAGTGATGAGAAATAAAAGAAATCAAATAATTTGGGAAAAGCTAAAACAAGAAAAAGAGAGATGCAAAGTAATAGTAGAATATTTTACTTGTTATAGTACAAATAATGATCAAGAAACTAGTTTATAAAAATACCTTGAATGTCTAGAAGGTACAATACAAAACAACAATTGCATTATAGAGAGAGATATAGAAAAGATATATTTAGTACCATATCTTAATACAAGAAAATCCACTAGAAGAACACGAAAACTAAAAATCTTCAATTCCAAGACAATCTTAAAAAAAAGGATTCAAGAAGTGATTTACAATATCCTGAGTTCTTTTATGTTCCAAAATAGCAAAGTAAATTATATAGATATTGAAACCTGGAAAGAAACTATTATTAGGAAAAATATCAAAAAATAAGTATATCAAAACCATCTAATAAAAATACTTCAATGCAATCTTGGATTCAAAAAAAAATTAACCTTCTATTTGATAGATTACTAATTAATTATGGAAAAAAAGAAATGAAAATGGGTGCTGCTTGGATTCAGATAGAAAAAATAGGAAGAGAAAGCAAGTTACAAATAAAGTAAACAATTGGCTTTCATCTACAAGGGCTAAATGAATAACAATTATAATAATACTTCTAATAGTTTTCATTAATAGTACAGTTAAAATTTATATAGACAACCAAGTTTATATTTTTAAATAAAAAACAATAAGAAAAAAAGATCTGAGGAAAACATATAAGATATAGTTAAAAAAGAAAAATTGATCTCTTTGAATATAAATGGCAGAGTTAATAGAAAAATATATATATTTAAAGCTTATCAAAGTTAAGGTATATTCCAATAATCCTTATAATAAAGAAGTAAATGCCCTTGTTAAAGAAGTCTTAAAACTTCTACTAATTGAATAAAAAGATTTTCTCTTATATAAGATTATTATAGAAATTAAGTGACAAGATAAGAAAGACCTTAGATGATTCAATTAGATAGTTTGTTAAAAATATTAATAACAAAATAATAGTTCATCAATGAATATAGCAAAACAGAATAGAGAAAAAAAAATATTATCTAATTTCAGAGTACCAACTTTATATATGAAATTTAATATGAAAAAAAATCAAAGTTGGATATATATAGGATATATTCTTCAAGAAATCTTAACAAAGAAGTTTTCTCATAAAACTGATCAATAATAAGCTACTAATATTAAGTAAATTGACTATAAAAAGACCTGATCTATATAAGTAAGTGAAATGTATTATATATAATTAATGCGAAAAAACTATAAAACACTTGCTAGAATGTTTAGCCTACAAGAATCAACTATAAGCAGTTGGAATAAAGAAGTAAATGAAATTATTAAAAACTTTAAAAAGTTTCTATAAGAAAAAAAAAGAGAAGTTGTAGAGAAAAGTATCAGACTAATCACTAATAATCGAGAAGAACTTGAAGAACTTAACAAGTGAATCTCTAGACTAATAAAACAGATTTCTAAAACTAGTCAAGATACTTTAAGTTTTGTATTGGCTTAATAAAATATAGTTTTATTCTAAAATAGCAAACCTAAAATATCACAAAAACATATAAAAAAGAAGTGGAAAAATGAATATTAAAGTTCAAAAAAAAATCTGAAACAAGAGATATGAAAAGATATTTGAATAAAAACAGTTACAAGGAATTAGTAGAATAGACAAAATTAAAAAATCTTCAAGTTTTATAGATCAAAAAACTATACTTTTCAAAAAAAGAGAATCTCTATCAAAAGAAGAAAACCTAGAAGATAATGAAAGCTTCTAAGAAATTTAAACAAAAAAAGTGAAATATAGAATAAAGTGGTTGGGTTTTGAGTTCTGTCAAAATATTGCAAAGTAATTTGTAGTAGTGACCTGCAAGCAATAAAGTTAGTAGTTAAAAAAGTTTTTACTAGAACTATTAATAAAGCAATAAATTACTTTTGAAGTTACACTTAGATTTTAATAAATTTCAAAATATTGATAAATGAGTTAGATAAAGATTTAACTTTAGTAACATATTTTTAATATAAAGTATACAAAACATTTAATAAAGCACACATACCTAGCTTGACAAAAAATTAAAAAAAAAAATAAGTCTTTGGTTTTTTTTTTTTTTTTTTTTTTTTTTTTTAACCATCAGCTCAGCCTTTACTTTATTGAATATAGTTTTTAAATGTAAATATATTACATATTAAAAATATAATTATAAACCTATAAAGTTAACAAAATAACTATACTAGTTATTTTTGGATATGTTACTATTTCTAAAGTGAAAACTAGTGAAAGACTACTAGTGCTAAAAAAATTTTAAGAGGGAGGAAAAAGGGAGATCAGAGAATAAATGAGTGGATGGGGTGATTATTCTATATATACAATTCCTTATTATACAACTTATACAGAGAAAAGAAAAATTTGTTTAGAATATTCATTAAAACTTTTCAAGTAGTATCAAATACCTATTCATATATGATAGTAGAAATATCAATGCATGGTTTGATTATGTTTCAGATTTCTCAATAATTTTTATGCAATATCAGTTGTATTTCAGTATCTTTATCTAGATTTTTTGAAAATATGGAAATCTCAGCCATTACTTTTGATAGTCAACTTGTGTTCCTTTGTAGAAGTTTCCAAAACCTCAATGTGAATTATACATGGAAGTAAAATACTAATACTTAATAGGAAGGTGAAATCTTTAGAATAAACTATTGAGTCACTTTCTTGGGAAATATGGAAAAGGAGTGATGGATTCAATCTCATGTAAAAATAAGAAGAGATTAGAATAGGAATATATGTATTGATACTGGTAGATCAATCTACAGATCATTTTTTTTTATCCTTGTTATTATATAATAGTATAGTAAAGATTACTATTTATACACTCTATTCTCTGTGTCCTAAAAGCTGAGTCAAGGAATAGATAAAGGAATCAGTATTCTATTTTCAAATTTTCACCTATTTGATGAAGCTAGGAAGAACCTATCTAGTGGTCAGAGATAGGTGACTACATTTTCAAAAACTAGATGCAGCATTTTGTAACTTTTATTATAGTTGGATGGACTTTTTCTGAAGATGATCAATAACTTGTGTGAAAATATGTCCTGTATCCACACATACTAGACTTAATAACTTATAGTGGATATCAAGTTCTTATGGAGCCAAGAAAATGCATTTGAGATACATGAGATAATCAATAGGGACTTGTTTATATTCTTTTACTGATGTGTATTCTTTTGTCCAATCATTATACGAGAAACTTTGTACTACTCAAAATTTAGAATCAAACTGTAGTAGGCAAATTTCCTAAAAATGAGCACTATTAGAGCCACTACCATGACAAGAAAGTAGATGGGTGTGTTTTAAAGAGTCTTTCATTATAAATACAGCTCTGTGATGTTTTTCTACTAAGTGGAAGGATCAAAGCACTTCAGTTCTTTTTTCTTTTAAAACTTTCTTGTTATTGATAAAAAAGGTATTTCATGGCTTGGATTAATGAAAGTTATATTTTTATGTGAAGAGAAATATTTATAAGAGAAAGGGAAGTGAGACAGCAATTCTTGAGCTTTTTCTCAAATTGGTTTAAAGAAAGTATTAAGGTTTTCTTAGCAAAGAAGTATAATAACTTCTTGTGAATGTCTTTTTTGTGTGTGGTTAAAGAATCAGTGAAAAGAGTTGAAAATAAGTCTTTAGTAATTGGTATAAATCAAAATATATAATATTTTTTATTAATAATAAAAAAATTTAAATAAAAAAAATAATTTATAATAAAATATTTTTATATTTATTAAATAATATAAGAATTTAAATATTTTTCTTATATTGTTTATTAATTTCATAAAATAATATTTATTTTTATAAATTTTTTTTATTTTTTAAATCATAATTGATATTAGATATAATTTTTTATTAAAAATAATTTAATAAGTAAATAATTAAATTTAATAACATTATATCAATTATCCTTTTTTTTTTTTTAATACTCGTGATCACATCAGCATAGTACATTTATTAATTATAAATAATAAAACCATTTGTAATATATTGGGCAAATATATTTTGGTTAAACTAAATCTCATACCAACTCACTTGTCAATGGTTTTCAATTTTTAAATGAGTTTTAATCTCTAAATATGATCTTGAAAACAATATTTCACTCTGGGATAAGTTCAAGATAAAGATTCTTTCAACTTACCCATTATTGCTAGCAAGTTGCTATTACCTATTATTCTCTGAGAAACCAATTTTGAAAACTATAATAAGAAAAAGGGAAAATAAAAGAAAGGGTATATCTAAAAGTGCACAATTGTATATATATAAAGAAAAAAAAATAAAATAAAATAAAACTACTCCATGTCCTTCAAAAGATCTCTACTAAAGACCTCCTCTCATTAGAAGTCAACTCTTCTGGGATATTCTTCTTCTTTCTAATTATATGAAGAACTTATCCATTCATGATCTTAATTATTTTCTTGTGACTATCTGAAGTACTTATTGCCTACTCAGATTCAGCTTCTTGCTTATTGCTTCCTTTCTTTTGATATTGATTTTTTATCTACTTATGCAGACCTTAATAGCTTATAATGGATCCCAAGTTTTTATATAACCTTTCAGTTATATTATATAACTACTAATATCTTCCAATAGTCACACCTAGTTAAAGGAATTTTACTGATATATATCTTCCATTGTCCAAAAAGTTATTTCCCAAGAATTTTTTTACCTTACAAAGGGGAAAGGGTTTTAGAAGAGTGGAAGGGATCCTTATCAATTAAAGGGCAGTGGCTCATAGTCTTCTGTTTTTTAGTCTTATTATCTAATCAGAATAAGGAAATAACCTTTTTCATATACTGTACTTGGCCTGATTGGGATTATAAGAAGTTGAAGATCTCAACTTGAACAAATAAACATCTTTTCACTATCTAGGAAATTTAATATTCATCCTAATAGTCTTATAGTCTTTTTGCTTTGGTTACACTTCATTTGGTGAAGTGAAGGATTTTATGTCAATTGATTCTCTTTTGTTTTACCAATAATATCATCAAAATACATGAATATAATCAATAAAACCTTGTTTACATCTTGCTACCAACATGTTTCATATCAGCCAATCAAAAGCCAGATAATATTTGCTACTAAAAATTCAGGATCAAGCTGAGATAGATAAAATTTTTCAAAAAAATCATGAAAAAACTATGAATACTCTAAAAGAGCAAGAAATAGTATATGAGAAGATGGATAATAAGTCTTTTTCTATTCAGAAAATTTTTATCTTCATATCATGTTTAACTTTGAAAGGTGACACTTTACAAGTTGATCCTTTTACTTCCTAGAATCTTCTTGTCTTTAGTAAAGGAAGTATGTACTTAAGTCTATTTAGGTCACCAGAAGCTCAAGTTTTTATTCAAAGAAATTTGTAAATAAGTAGAAAAGAGTAGTAATAACTCTTAAAGATAAGCTTTAAGTTGTTTTAAGGAAAATAGAAAGACTTTATTAGTCAAGAAGAATAAAATCTTCTTGTAAATATCTTTTTTATGTGTGGTTAAAGGATCAATAGAAAGAGTTTTATATAAAATCTTAGTTTAGTGATAACATTATATCAATTATCTTATATAAACTATATATTTTATATATATACAAATTAATAATAATCTAATATAATATGTTTTAGATCAATTTATTACTTTTTTATAAGAAGATAAGCTATTCTAAAAATCAATTGATTAATATATAATTATTAATAGAAGAATTAATATAGTTAATTTAAAACTTTATATTAGTTTTAATTCTTAATACTATATTATATATGTTAACTTATAAATTAGAAATTAAATTTTCAAAAACTTAATTAATTATTCAAATATTTTAATATTTTTATTTAAATCCCAAAAAGAATTTTTATATTTATTATTACTATATATAATATATTAGATAAGTTCTATTTAATCAATTAATTATTTAAAATATATCAAATTATAATATTTCAAATTAAAGTAATTAAATTTTAGAGTTTATTAATATAGTTTAAAATAAAAAGTATTTGAATTTTATTACAATTTTAAAAATAAAGTTTTGAAATTTATTAATATAGTTTTTATTAGAATTTATTAAATAAAATTACAATATATATAATTAGATTAGAACTTTTTTTTATATAATTTTTATAAACAATTGTTTCAATTTATAATTAATAAAAAATCAAAAGTCTTATTTTTTTGTAACTTAAATTTATAAATGATTTTTTGATAAATTTGAACTAAGAATTTTTATTTAAAAACTTAAAGTTTTATTATTTGAATTATTAATTCATAAATCTTTTTTTAAAAATTTTTAAAAAATTTTATTTATTTTTATTTAATTTTAAATTTAAATAATATAAATTATTTAAATAATAATTGAATATTATAAAATATAATTATTAAAAAAAAATTTTTTTTATTAGGTATAATAAAGCTCAGTTTTATATATTGATGTTACATATGTATAGGGAATTCTAGCTATATACATCTTTGAAAATATTTATACAGATATGATATTTTTATAATATATTCAATGCAAACCTATTTTCAGGTATAACTTGTTAATATAGCTTATTGCCCTACTACTCAATTACCTACATCTATATTATTCTTTCTTGATTCTTACATATAATACTCTACAAATCCTGGGACTATAATATAGAATCCATTTTATATCTCATCCTATTGGATTTTTTTTTATAGTACTTATTATAATATACTTATAAAATACTCATGTGAAGTCTTAGATATCATCTCGTTCTATCAATGATTCTTTTTACATGATCTATTATAGCTTACCTATAGAATGACCATATGAAATCTTGAATGGATATTGATTTTGATAAAAACCTTCTTCTTATTAATATACCTAAGCTCTACTAATCTCCTCTTTTTATAGTATGCAGATCTTCAGCCTATCTATAGGAGCTTGTTGAAACCTGTCTTGTAACAAGATGACTTTAGCACTAAAACTAACTGAAGTATCTTGTAATTTTTGATTATTCATGATTAGAAGGGATTTTGGTTATAGGTGACAATAATTATCATCATAAAATAAATAGAATCTTTCTATATCACCTAGACTTAAGTAATACTATTTCACAGTAGTATTGAACTCAGAAACAGTATTTGATAACCTGGGAGTGCTATCACTGCACTATTGATCCACAGGTTTTAATTATTAAAAAATATAAATAAGTTTCTATTAATTATGTTTAAATATTTTTATAAATTTTATATAATTATAGTAAAAATTACAAGATATTTTATTTTATAATAATAAAATATAAATATTAATTTTATCAATTAAAAATTAATTCAAATTAATAAAAGAGTGAAATATTATTTCCTAGATTATATCTAAAAATTTATTTTTTAATAATAGGCAAATTAATATATAAAGGTTATATTTAGTTCTGATCATACACAAAAAAGATATTCACAAGAAAGTTTTATATCTCTATATTAATAAAGTCTTAATACTTTTTTTAAATTAATCTAAAGATTACCTTCTGGAGTTGCCTATATCTCTTCTCTCTTATCTATAATTTTTTTCAAATAAAAACTTGACTACCAATGACCTGAAAATTATATAAATATCTTTCTTATCAATGGCAAGAAAGTTCTGAAAGGAAGAAAAACCGATGTCTTACTATTTTTACATTTATAGAGAAATACTATAAAACTATTGCTATAATAAGAGGACTAATGTCCACTCTCTTTATTACTTATATAGATTTTTATAATACTTTTTCTCAGTCTTTTCTGGAAAATTTTGCTTATTTCAGTTTGACCTTGAATTTTAAGTAATACATAATTTGATTGACTCAATAGAATTACATCAGTAAAAGAATGTAAATAAGCTTCTATTGGTTACTTCACATTTCTGAATAAAATATACAATTTATGATGTTAATAACTATATAAAAAGAATAAGATTAGAGTAAATTATTTCTTTTCTAGTAAATACAATTATCACATATAGGGCCAATTTCTTTTAAAGGGTTTTAATACTTCTAACTATCCATTAAAATCAATTTTAAAATAGATAATCAATATTATTTTTCTAAACAAGACTTGATTTAAACATAACTACTTTATTAAAATTTTTAGTTAAACACTAGTGAAGTTAAGGCTTCATATATATAGTTTTTAACATTAATGGTACTGGATATCCTAGGTGAATCCTGGATATATTAGCTCTCTTTTTTTGGAATAGCAATAAACTACTCAGTGGATTGGCCAAAATCGTATTTTAGAAAGTTTTGAAGTATAGAATAGAAAATTAACATAGTGTGAACTTCATATCTCTTTTTTTTTTTGTGATATGTTTTTATAAAATGATTATCTACACTAAATAGTCATATAATTATCTTATTCTGACTGGATAAAATGTAAATAAGTAACTTTTTGTACTATTTGTTGATCTGTAAATCCTTAGACAGTATGGGTAGTTATTTATTCTGATTGTTCCTAAATCTTCTGCTTACTTAAATAAATCTTATTTACCTTGACATAGAATGAGCTAGCATTTAAAAAAAAAAAATGAAGGTTATATTTATTTATAAATATTTAGAATATATATAAAATAAAAATAAGTTATATTAACTTAATTGTAAATAAAAATGAAAAAAAAATTTTATAGTAAAATTATTTTTCTTTTATTAAAATTTTTATATAAAAATAGATATATATATTTTTTTTTATTAAAATTATTTTTTAATTTTATTAATTGAAAAAGATTGATAATAAAAATAAATATATAAAATAGATCTCGCATAATTTATTTATATTTATATTTGAATATAATATGAGTTAAAATACTATATAATTTACTGAAAAAGTAAGTATTTTGCTTAAATATAAATACGTATAATAAACTAATTTGATCATCATACTTACGTATTTCTTTTTTAAAAAATCATATAGTTTAATTTTTTTAAACTTTTATAATATATAATTTAATAAAAGTTTAAAAATAAATAAAATAAAATAAAATAAAATAAATAAAACAAAAATATATAACAGATAACAATTTACTGTATTCGTAAACCAATTTTCACGGTATACTAAATAGTTATATGTTTAATAGTCAAAAATTTTTTGTTAAATTAATTCAAATTAATCCCGTTAATACAATATAGTGTTACCAAAAAAAACTTGTCAAGTTGAATTTATAATTTGAAAGAGAAAAATAAATAAATAATTGATAAAAAAAAAAAAAAGGCTCACATCATAAAGAACTGTCGATATACCGTACATATATTGCATGTAAAAAAAAGTAGTTATTAAAAAGAAACCAATTAAAAAAAAAGAAGTAAGATGCGACATACAGTATAAGATGGTGAGTAAAAAAAAAAAAAAATACGATATATAAATTCAATCAAATAAAATATAAAGCATCCCTTTTATAGTAGACCCGCCTTCTATTTTTTTTTTTTTTTCTGGTTCAAAGTAACAGAGCCGGGATGGTTTATGCGGCAATTTACAAAAAGAAAAATTGAAAGAAAGAAAAAAAGAATATTATAATTAAATAATATTAGCCGAGTTTGTCAAATTATCGATAAATTGTTGTATAATTCAATACTGTAATTCAACATAATTTGGACTAGTGTTAAGCTAGTAACTTCATAGCGCGAAATATCATCATGCTTCCTGGTACCACAAATGGGATCTCAACTTCGTTATTTCGTTCAACACCAATTTCGTCCATAACTCTATATTCCAAGATACCGTTTTCTATAAAGGCATCGACCGTGGAATGACCGAATTCTTTGCACATGCTATGATACCCAACACAATGTGAAGGTGCCGAAAGTATGCGCTGAGACATTAGTTTTATAGGAATTTTCGAGAAATTGACGAGTTGATTTTTGATTCTAACAAATGGTTCGAATTTTTCAACTTGGAAAAAAAAGTTAAAGGAAGTTATTTTGGAAAAGTTCGTCTCAAATGAAATAAACAGCACAGTAAGTTAAATCAACAGCTACTTGTTAGTTTCCCACCGGAGACCTTGTAGTCTTGTGTGAAATTCTGCCAATCCACAATTCTACCACCGAATGTTTCATATAGGACATCTTCCATTTTTGCAAGATTTTCATAAATTTCCTTAGGCACCGACGATAATAGGTTTTTTCGGAATGCGTGGGAAATTTCAGAACGAGTCAAATCTCCGATTGTCAGTGTTTTTACATGGGACACTGTGGGAGGAGAAGATTGAAATGATGATTCGTCGAAGCAACAATGGACGCTCGAAATCGGTTTCATAAAAACTTACAAACATTTTCTTATCGATTTTGATAGATTTACTTTTTAGCACCAGGTAGGAATAACAAGAAGACATCAATTTACGGGAGTTCCCTTCCTACCTTGTTCCAAAAGTCTCTCGTATAATCCATTGGAGGTGGAGTGTATTATCTGACACAATTTGTTTTTTGTCGTGAGAACTGTCATCGCGTCGAATAGTATCTGCAAGGCTTCACCATCGTGAATCAAAATTTTCAGTTTATGAGCATCATCGATGAATATCACTGGAATTTGCCTGCGTTTTTCTCTCAAATGACCTTTTACCAATTCAATGATGAAAACCGTCACCAACTTACCTAATCAAATTAAATAGTCGCAAGTAAAAGAGACCATTACCTTTTTCGTTTCTAGCTGCCTCGTCGTGAACCTGATGGTACAAAAACAAACCCTCCTGGAATTTTTCTAACAATTTCGCCAAATCACTTCTATTCGTACTCGTCGCTGCAAACTTGACATCATTATTTGGAGTGGAATTTTGTGCTTGTTGCAGTGAATTTTTCTTCTCGAAACTTTCAGGTCCTTCGAGTCGAAAACGTTTTATTCCAATCGCCTGATCTTCAATGACTCTGTAGCGATCTCTGGCTTGCGGTGGCTGGTAATTGGACACTTGTAGGAAGAAGGTTTCCATGCGAGAAGCAAGTTCTGCTGTGAAGGAACGTAAATCGGCGAAACCTACATAAGGGGGAAAGAGTAAGTGAGTTGATTGACCGTTCTTTTAAACCGAATCCCGCCAAACATAACCATTGTAATATGTACCCGGAATACGCAGGTCAAATTGAATGACATGGTACTTGTCATCCGTGAGGATTTCACGTAATAAAGCAGTCTTTCCGGTGCTATCAAGTCATATAAATATTGCATATTTCAATAATATTTCGGTAGCATGTAACGCAAATTTTATCACCTCCTGGCCCCACTAACAACGATCCATCTGGGATCTCCGTGCAAAATTTCCTCAATAATTTGTTTCTCCCTTTTGCGTCCGAAAAAATTCGACATTCTCTTGAACGTGCGAGTTTGTGGAGATTTAAATTTTTCGTAAACTTCTAGAGCCTGAATTTCCAAATCTTGAGCGGCCTTCCGTGGCTTTTCGGAGCCATTGATTAATGACAGGGGATTTGTTATCGCTTTTAAAATTGAGAAGGTTTTTCGGGAAACGGGCAAAGGAAATTTATTAGAATGCGGGCGAAAAGGATTGGTGTGGAGAAGGGAACGAGATGAATGTTGTGCAATCGAGGTGAAATTAAAAAGCATCTTGCTTGGAGTGAAGCGTGGCAGTTTAACTTTATGCAATGCAACGAATCTGTTCAAATTTTAAATGAAATCTCGTGCCGACGATTACGTATAGTGTGCAAATGAAAGATGAGATCACAGAATGAATTTTATTTCGCATGATTTATCAGTGATGGCAAACAGAGTGAAGAGAATTGACAGAGAAAGGAATATTTCCCCGGTGCAAAGAGTAAATGTCGATATTTCAATTTTTTTTAGACCACGTTGGATGTTATTATGTACTGTAAATCACAGCTTTCTGTTTCTACAATGCGAAAAATTGACAAATATCGAGATCACGGATGGTTGAAATGATGGTTGAAATTTCATCACCCGGCGTGAGCCAAGCAACTCCCTGAAACTATTTCATCGTGAGAAAACTTATTGACTATGCAAATTTCCACCGTTAATATATGAACCGGTGTCAATATCTGAACAATCGTCTCCTTAGTTATATTCCAACTCAGATCCGGAAAGAATTTCTTCAGGTGTTCACCGATGTCATCTCCAAATTCCTCCAGCAGAATGTATCCCATCGTCAATCCTCTGATGTTCTGATTGTCCAAGAGAAATTCGTTGCCATTATACAAGGCGACATAGTAATCAACCTCGCTTCGATTACTCTTGAATTTCAGAAAAATTTGGATTTCCAGGTGACGTTTCAACAGAAATTGTTGTCGAGACTCTTTTTCGATCAGCTCAATTATGTGTTTCACGGTTTTAACAAATTGATTTATCTGTTCGGAAATTGACTTTGAGCCGTAGGAGAGTTTGGATTTGGAATTTTTGGGCGGTGATGAGGGAGAGGGGAAGGGAATCTGAAAGAAGTTCAACTCTTGTTCTAATTCCTGACGGGTAATCGAAACCCTCCCTGTGACAACAATATAATCACGGCGACAAGAAATAAACTGATTACTTTCATTAGTTTTTTTTTTTTAGTTTTCTAGATTTTTATTACATATATATTAAAAAGAAAAGAAAAGAAGAAGAAGCTATTAAAAAAAAAAAAAGAGAAAAGAAAAAGAAACGCTAACCGGTATTTGGTTCTGGCCAGAACACTTTTCCTGTGCGATAAAATTGAAGTATATATCTGAAGCAATCACCGTCACGATCAATAAAATATTCGTTACTCCCGTTGATCGGATGAACCATCTCCTGATTTCTTTCTTGGAACATCGCGCCCAGGAATGTATCGGGATAGGCTGTGAGTGTGGATCGGTAAGTTTCATACTATGAAAAAAAAAATATAAGTTCTTGTCTGCAAAATTATTAAAATGGAATTTCCAAGTATAGACGTACTCACCTTCACACCACCAACATTTAATACAATAATTTCGCCCATCCTAGCTGAACTTGATTCGTCTCTAGTTTCCTTAGTTGGCGGATCGATTTCGGACATTCGAAGACAGGTTCAAACTAAAAAAGTTAAATTAAAATAATCACAGTTTGTGACTCGGTTTGCACGTTTACGCACTATTACGGTGTTTTTTTCGGGATAATCCAAAGGATTCTCGGGATGACCAGAAAAATTCCTTAGTTTCGTAGCGTATTATTAAAGAGAAACAATCGAAAGAGAACGAAAAAGAAAAGAGGGGAGCCAAGAGGCTTATGCAATTATTTATATAATTTTAATTGACAATCATTTATCATTTGACCGCATGTGCGTTATATGTGCTTCCGTACGTCGTTGTCATAGGGTCACGTGGAAAAGTTTTTTTTAATAATTATCCCCTGGTACGCAAACATTAGCGAATGGCGGGGGTAATATAGCCCGACTTGGTTACTATCGCCCTTGCTGCATGCTAAAAAAGCTTTGGGACCGCACATCATCACATCAATCTTAAATCACCTTCATTAATACCGTATTAAAAATTCCGCTTCCAGCACCCTCTTTTTACGCGAACTTCATTTTCGTTGCGCATCACGCATGGCGTAGTAGTCTGTGACCCGTTAAAGATTACAAGGCGCAGCAAAACACCGTGAACCGCAATTCCACGAACATTTTTCCATTTTTCGTCACGAGGATTTAGAAGACAAAAATGTGATCGGTTAAACCCAAACATTCGGATCCGATACACATGGTCGATGGCTGAATATAAATTGAAAAAAACATCCCGAGCACGCATGTGCATCCTTACACTTTTGCGCACCACCTTTTTTTTCGTTTTCTAACCAAAAATTCTTGTTATGTAAGCCCATTCTCTTTTTTTTATTTGAGTAACCATATAATTACAAAGAAACTATTTATTAATTCTCGTTTCTTTATTTACTAAATTGTACTGTTCATTCAAAAATCTTGTTATGACCATTTTCGTTCTTTTTCGGGGGCGCCAAAAAAGACGTTATCAATAATCGACCATTCTTTAAGTTTGCATCCGTCCCCTCTGCCATGAGTCGAAATCAAGAGCAAAGAAAAAAATTTTTTAAGAACAGGAAGGCCTTTAAATCCGAAGATTTATTTCAGAAACGACAAAAACGTCAAATTGAAATTCGTCGTCAAAGCCGTGAACAGATATTAGCGAGCCGTAGGAATTATCAGTCGGTGGTCAATGGCGAAGTGAATGCTTGCGCCTCCTCGATTCACCGCCAACTGTCAGAATTGGTTGATGGTATAAATTCTAGCAATGTGGACAAACAATTAATCGCTCTCACCAAAATAAAAAAGATCTTTACCAAAGAACCCATTCCACCAATCCAACAAGTTATCGATTGTGAAGTTGTCCCTCGACTGGTGCAATTCCTGACATCCAAAAACATAGGACTCCGACATGAAGCCGCGTGGGTGATTACAAACGTTGTGACCGGAAAATGCGACCAAGTGCAAGTTGTAATCAATGCCGGCGCATTGCCCATATTTATGGACCTCTTAAATAGTTCGGATAGAAAACTTCAGGATCATGCTCTTTGGGCATTAGGAAACGTTGCTGCCAATTTTCGTGAGCTCGTTCTGACCACGGGAGACCTTGGCAACTCTTTTATGCGCATTCTCAACGAAGTTACTGAACCTTGTTCAGTGTTACGAACAATGGCTTGGACGCTTTCATCAATTTGCCGAGGCGAAATATCCGATACCGAGTGGCCCTTTATTACACCAACCCTTCCTGCAATATCACAGCTCATCAATTATAAAGACGACGAGATACTTAATAATATTTGTTGGGCATTAAGTTTTCTCACCAATGGTAGCAGTGAACAGATAGACGCCGTGATCGATCTTGGAGTCTGCCCTAATCTTGTTAATCTGATGATGCACGCGCATCATGATGTTCAATCTGCTGCTTTACGATGCGTGAGGCATATTGTAGCGGGGAACGATCTTCAAACACAGGTGATTCTCGACTGCGGAGTCCTTACAGTGCTGAAAACCTTACTTACCAGCGATCAGGCTTCAATTCGAAGGGAAGCCTGTTTCATCCTCTCCAACATTACCGCGGGCAACATCGATCAGATCACCCATGTAATTCATGTTGGACTTATTCCCTTGGTCATCAACCTCTTGACAAATTCCGATTTTCAAACTCAGAAGGAAGCATGTTGGGTTATACATAATGCCATAAAGAAAAGTTGCACTCAACCGGAGTTAACCATCTGTATAATTAGACAAGGATGCATCCCACCGTTAATAAACATGTTAAATTATGTCGACAATGACATCATTTTTGTTGCCCTTCAGGCCATTTGGATCATCTTACAACTTGGGGAAAACCTTTCGGTGGAAAAGAATGGTGAAAATCCTTATGCGTTGATCATGGAAGAGTGTGGTGGAATGGAGCGCATAAATTATTTTCAATTTCACGAAAACAATGAGATTCAATTGATCTCATACCAAATTATCGATAAATTTTTTTCAGAGGATGAAGATGAATTGGCAGAAGAAAAAAGTAAGGTCAATGGGCATTCGGAGGGTTAAGATGGTTGGTGACGGCGGCAGGGAGATGAGAATGGATGGATCCAATTTTCATGAGTGATAGCGACGAAAGAGAGTGGATGGGCATCGCTTCGTTAGAATAATTTCCGTTTTCTTTGTTTTCTGGGATAACATTGATCGAATAAATTACGCAAGCGCAAAGATGTTCATTTGGAATTGACGATCAAATCACAAACCTTATTACATGTAGAAAGTATTTATTAATTCTCGGGATGATTTAAAAAAATGAACTCCACTGTTAAAAAAACTATATGCTGTATATTTATATACCGTATATATATACTGTATATATATATATATATTAGAAAATTTTCTTATTCCTTTATCAAAAAAAAAAAAAAAAAAATTATTTTATACACTTATTAAGATCAATGGGCTAAAAATCTGCATTCTACAAGAAAATAAAATCACTGAACATTGCCAATTCTATTTTATAATCATTCTCTGGTTCTCATTTTATCCTTCTTTTATTCACCGCAGTCAACTCGCCAATTTTATCAACAAAATGCAAAGAGTGTGCTTACATAATTGTATAATCATATCTTGTTGCTTAAATATAAATCACAATTATTATAATAAGCATTATTAAATCAAATGTATAATCATTATATACTGTAAATAAAGGTTTGATCTATTAATTATAATATTTATGCAAGTAAAAGTTGAGCTTTGAATAGATTGATTTTATATTAATATTACAATAAAATTTTAAAAAAATTTTAAAATTAACTTTATATAATAAAAAAACAATTTAATTGTAAAAAAAATTATTTATATTAAATAAGAAATTTATTAAATAATTTTTTATAAATTAAAATTTTCTTTATTATATAATTAATTTTTTGTAAAAATTTATCATAATAAAAATTATATTTTTTATTATTTTTTATAGATAAATTTTATATTGTATATAAAACTTTTCAACAAAACAGTACCTATTTTTTTTACTTTAAATATATAATTACAATAATCTTATAATAAAGATATTAAAGTTTTATAAATTCAATAATTATTTATTAAATTATAATAAAAAATATTGATTTCAAGACTTTTTGTATTAGATTGTATGTAAAAATATTATAATTTATTAAAAATAATTAATATAATTCTTGAATTGAATATTTAATAAAGTTTTTTTTTTTTTTTTTTTTTTTTTTTTATAGTTATACTGACTGGCACTAGTCAAAAAAAAATTATTTGGCATACTGCCACTCATATAACATTTGGCAAAAAATACCACTACTTGTGTAACAATCAGCAAAAAATAAACAATTCGGTAAAAAAAATGATATAAATAAATTGACAACTACAAAAATTGGTATATCAAAACTATTCATTAAAAATTTGTCAAAAATTTGTCAACTATTCATCCACTATTTGTCAACTATTCATTAATTATATTTGCAACTATTCGTCAAAAATTTGTTAACTACTCATTAACTATTCATTAACTATTTGTCAACTATTTGTCAACTATTTGTTAACTATTCGTTAACCATTTATTAACCATTCATCAACCATTCATCAACTATTCGTCAATCATTCACAACTATTCATCAACTATTCATTAAAAATTCATTAATAATTCATTAAATTATTTATTAAAGATTTATTAACTATTTATTTAAAATTCGGCAACTATCCATCAATAATAAAGTAAAAAAATTTGATAAACTTATGTGTGAAATTTTTTGAATTAAGGTTATATTTATAAATTATGAATAATACAAACTATAATACATAACATGTCATTTATATTATTATAATTTAATTTTTTTTTTTTTTTTTTTAACCCGCTGTCAGGCTAGTTATGTGCGCTTTATTAAACAAAAGTAAACTATA
>CAJVPT010002294.1:0-18101 GCA_910592055.1 Acaulospora colombiana | reverse complement strand
CTTTAACTAATAATGTACAATGACAAGTTAGTCACTTTGTGAAAGTCTGTAAAATATTTAGGTATTTCTCAATATCTCAATAAAGACACGCCATTGTGGCATGATTGCGGATTAAAAAAAAAAAAAAATAAGAAGAAAATCAAGATTAAAAAATAAATAAGTTTCTCAGATGATTAGAAGAAGAAAGAATATCTTAATCAAGTATTTTTTATTAAAAAGAAATTTTGACAAATAAGTTTTTAAAAAAAGTTAAAGAATATTATTTATTTATTTATTTTTTTTGTTTTCTTATAATCTATTTGAATATTCTTTTTTTCTTTTTTTTAATCTATTCTTTTTGTAGTTTCCAGTATTTCAATAACTTGGTAGAACATATAGCTGTGACAACCTGTTAATAATAAAATGATGAACTAGAAGGATATTTATCCAAAAGATCATTATGGAACAAAATATTGTCCTCAAGGCTGAACTTAGAGGCTATTATTGCCTATGATGAGTTTGTTAGATTTGATAGAAATGTTTAGCTGTAGTATGTATTATGCTACTCGAGTGAAAATATACTTATGTTTTCAATTGATTAATAAACTACGATCTAATCTAGCTTCGGGTACTCAAAAAAAAAAATAAAAAATGAATGTAACAATTGTAATATAAATCACTAGAATAATCTTTTACTCGAAATACTCACGAAATATCAAATTTATTCCTACGATTAAACTTAGAGGCTTAAGATGAGTTTGTTGATAAAATATCTAGTTTGACTTAAATTTCACATGTATGTATAGTAAAGTATATAATGCTCGAGTGAATCTACTTGTTACTAACTTGTCAGTTTTTTGACTAAAAAAATCTTTGTGCATACTATCCTCAATGAGATGTACATTAAATTAATAAACAAATCTGTATATACAGTAGTTATACTTTATACATGCATTACCAGTGATAGGTTATTTCAACATCTAAAAAATTTTTTTTCTTTGAAAAATACGATATCTTTTTAATCAAATCAAGGAATAACAGAAATATTTAATAGGTTTGCGACATTACTTATACAACGTCCGAAGAAGGAAGGAATGTGTGAATGTGTGAATGTGGCTTCCGAAAGATGATCAACTTTCGTTTTACTATAATGGATAAAGTTGGCGAATATTGTTACATACTAAAACAGCCGACATAAATTTCGTTGTGTTTAACAAAAATTTATGATGTGCGGCTTCAATACCAATTAAAATTTAGAATTAGAATCTGTGCATTTTTTTTTTTTATAAAAAAAAAAAAAAGCCTTGAAACCAGAATCAACCAGATTGTATTTCAACGGTTTGGTAACAAATATATATACCTGCATAATTACTTCCGTCATCTCGGCTGCCTCACCGGATTGGAAATTTCCCATTTCGAATATTCTTCGCAAAAATCGTTCTGAAACGCCATAAAGTTGCAACGCTGGCTTCAGCAAACAAGCCACTCTCCCCTCTTCTCTGTCAACATCAACTGGTCACCGGACAACGGATTAATCCCACAACCGATTTTATTCCACAATGTCGACCACTGAACATCCTATTAACGTTAGCCTCCCGGAGCCCTTAGAAACGTTGCTTCCCCCTTCTGTACAGCTCCAAAGAGCTCACGAAGAGCAAGAACTACATGCTCAAAGTGAAGTTACCGCCGAGAATGAACATCCAACGAATACTACTCCATCATATGACGCGGATTTCCCATCACTTTCTTCGACGACCACTTCTTCAAAGCCGTCTGTTTGGGGTAATCACTCTGTTGCCGAACTTGTTCGTAATCCAGTTTTCAAAAAACCAGGTACTATCACTGAAAGACTTGAGCTGCTTGCATCTCAACAATTACAAAAGAGAGAATTTGGTAACAAAACTACAATGGCGGATATCGTTAAACGCGTTATAAGCAAAGCCAATGTTCAAATTGATGTGTCCACCGCGCAAAAGACTGGTACGACAACTTTTTTGATTAAGGGAAAGCAAGAGGACGTGATGAGAGCGAAACGTGAACTGCTAGACAATCTAGCCATTAAGGTAAATTTGGGGCATGCAAACTGCAGATCAATTTATGCTAGTTGCATTTACGCGTTCGTTAATAAATTAGATCTTTATTTTTAGGTTGAAGAAACCATGGATATCCCGGTTTCCGCACGTCGCCATCTTGTCGGAATTCGCGGTCAAACTTTGCGGGCAATTACCCTGAAGACAAGTACTCGTATTCAATTACCACCTCGTCCGGAAAATTCCGAGGAAAAATCGGGATTGGATTATGACGACGAAGAAGAAACGATGAAGGTTAAGATTGAAGGTGACGCGAAAGGAGTGTCTGCAGCCAAGGCTGAAATTGAAGCTATCATTAATGAAAGGGTACGAATCTGTCTTGCATGTTGAGGATGGGATATATTTTTTTTTTTGTTTATAGATACAAAATTCACGGTTTAACATTTTAGACAATCAATCACCGTATCGTTCATATCGAGCATATATTCTACCCTTTAATTTCGGGTGCTCACAACAAACGAATCCAAAAAATTAGCGCGGAAACCGGAACAAAAATATCTGTTCCTCCGTATACTGCCACCATTGAAAATGCGGAAGGTCACGAATTTTCAGTCAAAGACTACATTACTGTCACCGGAGAACGTGATGCTGTGAAGAGGGCTACCGATTCGATCGAGGAGATTTATATCAATTTGGTAAATAAATTCTTGGTTGAATGAATTAGAAGAAATTATTCTAATTATTCCACTCGATTACATTTAATAGAAAAACAACACCCGTACTCTTACTGTCGATATTCCAAAGTGTCAGCACAAATATCTTATCGGTATGAAGGGTGCAAACTTGCATGAAATTCTTGAAACGACCGAGTGCTCCTTGGAACTTTCGCCGCCATCCGATCCATCCGAGAAAGTAACCATTCGCGGACCTCCAATACAACTTTCAAAGGCCCTTCAGGCTGTGATGGAGAAGGCCAATTCCGTTTACGTTGAAATGGTTGATATTGCACATTTACACAAATCTGGTCACGAACACACCAAAAATATTCTAAAATATTTGGTAAACAGAGGAAAACTCAAAAAGATCGAGGCAGATCACAATGTTCAAATAATTGTTCCCAAAGGTTCAGCTTTGGAGAGGGGGGCGGTTTTGGAATTTATTTGTAAAGTTTCTAAGGACTCAGAAAACACTTATAAAACCAACGTAGAAAGCGCGAGAAGGGATGTGACTGAGATCGTAAAAAATTTGGTATGCAAATTCAATTAATGGTAAATGAGATTGGATTAAATTGGACAATTTTTCAACAAATTTTCACTTACTTTTAGCCCCCAAGTAATTTTGCTATTGCCACCATCGAGCCACACCTTCACAGGCATATTATTGGACGCAAAGGACAAAACCTTCAGCGTGTAAAAGAGACCTATGGCGTCGAAATAATAGTACCTGATGAAAAGGACGAAAGTCCTGATATCCTAATTGTTTATGAGAGCAAACATGATGAGGAAAACTCGAATGATAAAAAAAAAGAAAGTATTAGTGAAATTTTGGAAAAAGTTAAAGTTGAACTGACAAAAGCCGGTAAAGATGCTGTGAGTATGCTCACGAATCTATTTACGACGATCGACCAAAATAATTAATGAACCCAATATCTTTTTAATTGTTTCAGTCTAATTTCGCGACGCAAACTCTTAACATTCCCGTCAAATTTCATCGACATATAATTGGACCAAGAGGCACCACACTAAACGGCATCACGGGAGGCAGTGACGCACCAGTTTCTGTAAAATTCGGTTCCTCCAGAACTGGCGCGGCAGAACGCTCTGCCAATGCCGAAGGGAAAAAATTCGATCAAGTGCCTATTTCGAATGACGTGGTGATAATTAAAGGTCCAACTGAAGAAGTTGAAAGGGTAGTAAAAGAAATAAACCGAGTTGTTGAAGATGTAAAACATAATGAAGTTAGTGTTATTCAATTCTTCATACTTCATCTTTTTCAAAATCACTGGATTAATTGAATTCTATATATTTATGTCTTAAATAGGTAATGAATTCTTACACCGTTGAATTTACCTTTCCAGCTCAATATTCTGCCCATATTATTGGTAAAGGTGGTGCACAAGTTACCAAGTTGAAGGATCATTATAACGTAAGGATTGATATTGAGGGTGGCAGGAATGAAGAAAAAAGGATTACCCCTGGTGAATCGGTCAAAGTCACTATCGTAGGTAAAAAGAATGATGTTGAAGAGGCGAAAATAAGAATTCTGGACCACGTGGATAAATTACAGGATGCCACCATAGTTCACCTTAAAATCCCTTCGGAACATCACAAATCATTGATCGGTTTTAGAGGTCGTTACGTCAAACGCCTTGAAGAAAAATACGGGGTTCATATTCGTTTTCCAAAATCTAGAGATTCAATCGAAGGTGATACCATCGACGCTGATGCACAAAAAGCTGATGAAGTCATCGTTAAAGGAGGGAAAAGAGGGGTTAATGACGCCAAGGCAGAGTTGTTAGATTTACTAGATTACGAAAGGGAACATTCGAATTCCGATAGTTTTACAGTTCCCGCTCAATATCTTCCACACATCGTCGGACGCAATGGTAGTCGAATCAATGATATCAAAGATTCGAGTTTTACTCGTATAGAATTTGGGAAGCCAGAACCACCCGAGGAGGATGTAAAGAATCAAGTTGTGAATGTTGTCGTTCAAGGAACAAAAGGGGATATTGCTAAGGCCAAAAATATGATCCTCGACATTGTAAAGGATCTTGAAAAACAGATCACCATAATAATGAAAATTGACCCACGACATCACAGATATTTAATCGGTTATAGTGGCACTCGAATCCGTGAAATAATTGTTAAAGCCGGTGGCCCTGAAGAAAGAGGTAGTCAAGTCGGTATTGTGAGATTCCCTCAGCCAGGTAGCAATAGTGATGAAGTGATCCTTAAGGGTGAGAAAGACCTCGTAGAAAAGGTGAAGGCCGAACTCGAGAGACTAATCGAAGAACAGGTAATTGAAGTTAGTAATGGTCCTGCGAGCGATATGAATACCTATTAAAATCATTTTATTCATGAACACAGAACAACCTCACCATTGAAATTGTTAAGATTCCACGTGAACATCATCCTGTTATTATTGGACGCAGCGGACTTCAACTTCGGGAAATCCAGAATAAATTTAATGTGGAAATCCTATTCCCTGGTTCCCGTTCCTATAATGATACCTTTCCTGCTCATAAAGTTGATGAGGAAATGGAGAATAGTGAAGAGGCCGTGAAAATTATTGGAAAAGCGGATGATGTTGAAGCTGCTAAGGGAGAGATAATGGTAAGATTTTATAAAAACTATTAGTCTGAATGTGCAAGTAAACTAAACCTTAATTAATATTGTGACTACACCTTACTAGTCCAAGATTCCGTGTGATCTTACTATGAGTATTCCGCGTAAATTTTGTAAAATAATATCTTCAGGTGTATACCGTAAAATTTTGAATGAATACCATGTCTTATTGGAATGTTGTGATGAAAGACCGGATGAAATTTTCCCTAGAAATTTAAATTCGACTATCAATGGACGAATTGATGACGACAATGGAGGTGATTCGTCTCATGAAGATGATTTCGAATGGCATGTTGTCAAAAATTATGATGACGGTGATGATGGGGAAATTACATGGAGCTTGAAAGGTGAAAGACTGCAGATTGAACGTGCTGAAAAATATATAACCGATCTAATAGAGAAGGAGGTAAAATTAATTTCTCTCTACACTATTTTGGTAGACGTTACCTTGTATTCGATCTAACTTAATGATTTTCTACCACAAACAGCGAGGGCTCACTCACAAGGGTTATTTGACCGTCCCTTCTAATTTACACGGTCGCATCATTGGTCGTGGAGGAGTTACAATTGGCCGCATCCGCAATGAGAGTGGATGCATGGTCGAGGTCCCGAAAGTGAATGGTGATGATGCTGTGATTTTCATCGGATCCAAGGAGGGCATAGAAAAAGCTCGAGAATTAGTAAAGGAGGAAATTGAGAAAGCAATCAAAAAAGTTTGATATATAAAATATTAATTTTATTTTATTTTATTTTATTTATTTTATTTTTTCTTTTCTTTTCTATTCCCACGACCAAAAGCCGCGTTGTATTATTATACTTTGCACCAGGATTGGTACAATATATATTTTGTTTGTTTAAATTATGTAGTTTAAATTTTTCGGGAGGCATACAAGCAACTCCTTATATTAACCTTTGCGGTCCTTCAATGTATAGAGTGATTAAGTCTAAGACACTTAATGCAGGCAGTCGATAGTTAATATGTATTCTAGAATGAAGAAATTTAGAATTATTACATCGCCAATATTTTAATTTACCACGTTCATTACTTTTCGATGATATCAAAAGTAAAAATTTAGACGATCTTATAAATTTATTCAATACACTATTGTAAATTAATAATTTGCAGTGTCTTAAATATGATTTTTTAAACCATGACTGGTATTAGATGCGAGATGTTATTTAAACTATACAGATTAATGATAACTTATCATGACTTACTTAGACAGGTCAAGAGTCACTGCAAGAGTGGATAGACCTGCCTAGGAGTTGAATGATTGATACGAGTCACAAACGGTATTATTTAGATGAAGCTAGCTTCAGAAATATATATATATTAGTCTAATTACTATACTATATATCCAGATATCTTAATATTTTTTATTTGAACCTTAGAAGGGTTTCTATCTTCTTTGTTATTATCTATAATATTATAAATAAGTTCTGATTTGATAGGTTTTTTATTTAAATAAATATAAAATTGAAATATTTCAAATTAGGATAATAGAATTTTGAAATTTACTAGTATAGTTTGAATTTCAATTTAAAGAATATATGGATTAATTAAATCAAAAGCCTTTCTTTATATAATTCTTTTAATAATATAACTTTTAGTTTTGGCTTTTATTTAATAGAAAATCAAAAGTTTTATCTTTATATTTAATTAAATTTAATAGAATTCAAATGACTTTTACAGAATATTTAGTAAATTCAATCAAAAGATATTTTATAGGTTCTTGTATAGTATTAACTTTAAGATCTTGTAATTATAACCTGGAAGTATTACTACTATAATATAAATTCGATCTCAAATTTTTATATAATTTAATAATATTATAATTTTCAATAATTATATTTAATTAAAAAAATTATTTTATTGATCATTCAATAAATTGAATTTTTTAAGTATTATTTTATTATACAGTTGCTTCTAAAAGTTTGAGTTCACTTATTATATTTTTATTATAAATTTTAACATTAATAATTTTAAATTATTAATTATACAATCAAAAATTATAAAATTTATATACTGTATATTATATTTTAATACTTATTTTATTTCTTATATTTTTTTAAAAAATTTTTTATTAATAAATTTTAAAGTTTTATTATTTTTTAAATATTTTTGTTTTTTTTTATTAATTATCATATAATTTATAATAACAATCAATCAAAGTAAAAATTTGATAAAGAAAAAAAATTTTTAACAATTAGTAAAAATTTAAAAAAAAATACTTTCCATTAATTCTTTAATCACATATAAAAAAGATATTTGCAAGAAGTATTTATAGTTCTTTACTAATAAAATCTTAATACTTTTCTTAAAACAATTTGAAATATGACTTCAAGAGTTACCTCTATCTTTTTTCTTTTATTTACAAACCTTTTTACTCAAAAACTTGACTCCTAGTAACCATGATAAATCAAGTAACACCTTTGATATCAATGGCAAAAAAGTTCGCAAAGAAAGAAGAACTGACTGTGAAGTACCTGAAGACCTATCTAACCTTTGAGATGAGAGGTTTATAAAGATTTTCTGTATTAAAAAAACTTATTTTCTCCCTTTTTAACTGTCTTGACTCTCTTAGAGCTTCTACTTTTATGGTTTTTTGAGAAATTTTGTCTACCTCAATTTGACCCTGAATTTTAAGTAACACAAATCCTTATCAAAAGTGATTGACTAATATAAAACACATTAGTTTTAGAATATAAACACACACCTATTGATCACATTCACATGTTCTGATAATAACATTGATAATTAAAAAGAAGATTTTATAAATATTTGCCTTCAAAAGCTCAAGTTCTTTAATAAAAACTTTTATGATATCAAAAGATCAAGTGATGAGTAATATGAATTGCAAACTCTTATCTTTTACTTAAGTCCTTCAAGTTTTAATGGAAAAAAGCTAAGATCTAAATGATTTTCTTGAGATATTCCAATCTGGTCTCACTTAAATAAAAGATTGGCTGAATTGACTCATTCAGTACTGTAGGTGATGAAAAAGAAGATTTCTTTTGAGATTTAAGTAAAGAAAGAAGACTATTTCAATCAAGCAGATCCCTTTTGAGAAGAGATTGTTTTTATTTTTGAATTTTTTTAATAGGTCTTGAATTGTTTTTTTTCTTTAATCATTTTCTCCTTTTTTCTTTCTTCTTTTTAATTTAACAATTTAATGGTTTTTAGACAATTAATAGTGACAAATTGTTGACAATGATTTTGATAGATAGAGGTTATTACCATTTATCAAATGAGTATAATATTGTCTCCAAAATCTGACTTAGGATACTTATATATAAAAACAAGTTAGTCACTTTGTGAAAGTCTATAAATTATTATAGATTCGCTTTAATTTTTCAATAAAGACAAGCTATTGTAGCATGATTGCAGATTAAAAAAAAATAATAATAATAAATAAAACTAGTATTAAAATATAATATATATGTGGATTTTATAATTTTTTATTGTATAAAATTGAAATTTATAATAAAAATATAGTAAATGAACTCAAACTTTTGAAAGCAACTATATAATAATATAAAAACTTTAATTTATATAAAGATAAAAATTTTTGTTAATTATAATATTTTTTTTTTTTGACTTTTAAAAACCATATTGTTAATTATATTTAAAGAATTAAAGTTTAATATAATCTAAAAATTTAAGAATTTTTTTATTTGATTATAATAAAAAAAAACTTAATTTTGAACTTTGTTTAATAAACTTATTTTATTAAAAATATAATAATTTTATAATAATAATATTTTTTGAAGTTTTTAAAATTTAATTTAATTATAAGATCTGTGGGTCAATAGTACAGTGGTAGTGCTCCCAGGTTGCAATCACAAGGTCTGTAGTTCAATACCACTTAAGGACCAAAATCAAAAATTATCTTTCTGATCAGGTTTGACCAGTTATCTTGTGAAAGTCATACCCAATCATCTGAAACAAGTTTTAATCAGGTTAGGCTGTATGAAGATGGGACTTCTGGCCTTTCATCGATCAGGGGCTGAGATCTACAGTCGTACTACCAGAAGGATTGCATGAAGAAAGACTTCTGGTCTAGCCTCCCACAATGCCCTAAAACCCCACTTTGATCTGGCAATCTCCAGGATCTCCACTCTCCTAGCTCAGGATATTCCAATCTGGTGCTCCGCTTAATTGAAAATCAATCAATAGGAATTGATCCGATGCCACAGGTGGTGACAAAGAAGGAAAGTGCCCTCTTCCGAGGTCTGAGCGAATAATATATCTGGAAATATTGAAGGGTATTAAATATCTCATCGGGTACATACTAACAGCCTAATTTAGTGAATATAATACAAAAATTTATAAAAGCTCATTATTAAATTAGCCTGACTCACCGTTGATGACTGTGTATTCGACCATCCGGCCCCTAGCTAGATCTGTCCACTCACAGAGTGGTTGCAGGTCCATCTAGGACAAACCGTGATAGGTTATCATTAAGCTACATAGATATAGAAATATATGACTTGTAGAAGAGGATTGATGTAACTGCTATAGGATTTAGTTATCCATCAAAATTAAGTTAATTCTTTAATAAAGCTTGTATCTAATACCAGTTGCAGTTTAAAAAAAAAAAAAAAAAAAAATTTAATTTAATTATATATCTTTGTTTTTTGAAATTGTGACTCAATTTTATTTTATTGAATTTTCAAGTTAGGACATAATGCAAATATAAGAAATAGTGACTAATAAAATATTTCTAGAATTGTCTGCAAGTTATTAGAATTTGTATTATTACTATAATTTAATACTATAGACTGATTATTCTTCAAGGACTTTTTCAGTCAAGAGAATATTATCTGTTTCTCTATTGCTTTCAACATTTCTATATTGTAAAATCTTAATTATTCTAATTTATCAAATAGCTTATTATTAGAAAAAATTATTTGTATCAATTTAATTTATGTACTAAGAAAGAAGACTTATTAATTTTCCTAGATTTTACTTAATATATATACTTAGATAAGATACATTGTCCTTAAAAATTTTTTTAACTTTCTATATTTTATTAATCATATAGACTTAACTTTACTATAGAAACTTTTTATTTCAAATTTTTATCTATTTGACAAGATTAAAGAAAAAATCTATTTAGTAAACAAAAGTAGATGACTATAACTATAAAATCCAATTGTAATATCTTAGGACCTTTATTATAATAGGTAGACTCTTTTTAAAAGAAATCAATAATATAAATAGAAAAGTATTTTATATTCACTTACATCAATCCAATAACTTATAGTAAATCCTAGATTTTTATATAGTTAAGAAAATGTATTCAAATATATAAGGAGATCAACATAAACTTGTTTATATTTTTTTACTAATAAGAGCTCTATTTGTCCAATCACAATATGAGAAACTTTATACTATCCAAAATTTAAAATCAAACTGAAGTAAGCAAAATTCTCTAGAAAAAAATTAGAAATAAATACTATTAAAGTTCCAATCAATAACTTGAGAGTAGATATAAGTTTTTCATTATTATAATAAAACTCTATAATATTTCTCTATAGTATAAGATAATAATATATTAGTTTTTCTTCTTTTTATAATTTTTTTCTCATTAATAAAAAAAATGTTGTTTTGACTTTTATGATTATTAAAAAGTAAGATTTCATTTAAAAAGAATTATAAATAAGAGAAAAGGAAAATAATGATGATTCTTAAAGTTTCTTCAAGTTGGTTTAAGGAGAATAATAAGATTTTATTATTTTAGAAATATCAAAACTTCTTGCAAATATCTTTTTTGTATATGAATTATATTATATTAAATTTATTATTATAATCAATAATTCCTATATAATCATAACAAAATAAAAAATTATTTATTTATTTTTTTATCTTTTTATTCTCTGTTAGGTTAGTTATATATACTTTATTAAATATTTGTAAACTTATTCATTTTGATTTTATTATCTCTCTAAGTATAACTTTGAAAATAATTTATTGCTCTATTAGTAGTTCTGGTAAAGACCCTTCTAATTTCTAATATAATTACCTATATGTTATTATTATAGGTCACTTGTTTAAGTTCTAATAGAGATCAAAATCCAATCACTTCATATTATACTTTATATCATTTAATAAGATTTCTTTTAACTTTTTGTCTTTAATTCTTTTCTTTTTATATATTGATTTTTTTATAGATAGTTTTTTTATACTCTTGATCTTACTTTTTTAACTCTATGGATATATTGAACTTTTTATCTTGTTTCTTTTGTAGATTCCTGATATCTGTTTTTATTTAATTACCTTTTTATATCAAACATTTTATATTTTCTTTTAAAATAACTATATATAGTACTTTCTTTTATATTTTCACTATCTATCTTCTTGTCTCTTTTCTGACTCTCTTACTGTAACACTTCAGATCTATTATTTTTATAATTAGATCTTCTTCTATTAGTTCTATATAAAAGTCAAGTATATTTTAACTAGTTTCTTAGATCTTTTTTATTAATTTTGCTATCTATTTATCAATCTCTTCTATTTCTATCATATTATCTATCATTAAGATTGACTCTTTCTCTTCAAATTTCTTTTTTTTATTTTTAAGAGCTTTTTGAATTCTTTCAAAACTTTGTCTATTCCTTTTTGTTATACCTCATTCTATTGAGTCTTATAAGTTAAACATTCTAGTAAATATTCTATTGTTTCTTTTTTCTAATTACATATAATATATTTTAATTACTTATAAAGATCTGGTTTTCTTATGATCAGTTTAATTAATATTGATAACTTATTATTGATCAATTTGACAAAAAAACTTTTGTCTTGTGAGCTCTTAAAGAAAGTATTCCATATACTATATGTCTATTCTTTAATTGTTTCCATATTAGATCACATGTGTATATGTACTGGTCTTAATTTGATTGATTCCATCTCTTCTTAGTTCTATCTTGAGTTATTTATTAATAGGTTATTACTTTGTTATTTATTTTTTTTATAACTTGTCTTATAGGGATATTTAGCACTGTATCTTGTTATTTTATTTCTGTGATAATTTTGAGTAAGACAAGATTTTTCTATTTTATTATTGAAAACTTTATCACTTCTTTAGAAAGAATATCTGCTTGTTCATTATATTGAATGTTAAAATATACCTTGATTTTAATAAGCTTAAGATTTAGCTTTTTTTTTCTTACAAGATCCAATATTTATATCTATAGAAACTAGTTTTATTCTTTTAACTATCTTTTGTAAGTCATTCTAGAGTCCTTCTTTTTTATAGTTTCACTTTGAAATATAGGCTTAACTATATATGGATATTGATCTTATTGTTTACTATTACTATTAGTAGTATAGTTATTATTGTTACTAATTCTACTTTAGTGAATAAAGATTAATCAACTACTTTAGTTTGAAACTTGTTTTCTCTTTCTATCTTTTCTGTCTATATCTGTACTGTTTCTATCTTTCTGTTTTACTTCTATAGTTTATAAGTAATCTATCAAAGTAACAGGTTATTAGTTCTTTTCTTTTTTTATTGTACTTAAGTATTTCAATCAAATGGATTTTATAAACACCTTCTTTTATATGATTTTTGATAATATTTTCTTTTCAATTCTTTACTTTAATCTATAGTATTCTTTTATTTGAGATGGTTACTTGATTACTATATATTGTTCTATATATCATTCCTTTCAAAACTTTCTTGGGATTTAGAATTTCTATTATTTAGGCTTTTTTAGTAAACTTTTTTGTATTAAGGTAGGAAACTATAGGTATTTTCTTTATACTTGTTTCAATTATATATTGGTTTTCTATTTTTATATCTTCTATGCATACTTGATACTAGTCTAGTTTTGATTCTTGATTTTTAAAGAGGTTGAAATATTCAAAGTGCTTTATTTTAAAATATCTTTTAGTATCATTTAGAATCGGCTTTCTCCAAACTACTTGTTATTATTAAAACTTGCTTCTTGTAATTACTCAAAGTTTCTATTGTTTATCAAAATTAAAGATGAGAGTAGAATGTTTTGAATTTTATTTCATCTATTCTTCTTTTTGAGATTTTATAAATTATTTTAATTTATTTTTCAGCATTATCTTAGTTATAGATAGATATTATTCTAAAATAGATCGTTTGCTTATTTTCTGTAAAAGTTGAAGTATTTTTCAATTTCATATTTCTCTTGTTTCATAATCAACTAATTAGTTCATATATTTCAGCTTATTGCAAAAAAAAAAAAAAAAAACTCTTTTCCATACATCCTTAATTTTTGAAAATTTTCTTTTTTGAAAATTTTTTTCTTTTGCAAAAAAATGGATCCAAAATATAGAATTTTAAAGTACAACATGCCTCTCAAGACTATTTTAAATAGAAACACTCAAACACAAGCACAAGCAATCTTTAGTTCATCCAGAAATCCAAAAAATTTACTAAAAACATGGAGCTTGATTACCAATAAACTCCTTATAAAAACACTGAACAAATAAGACTTCTATAATATATGCAATGTTTGGAAGTCATTTCTCATTATGTATCTTAGTTAAAGGAAAACTTTATTAAATGTAAACTAGGAGTAGACAACTCTAAGTTGTTAGTAAAGGAAAAAGATAGCCTTTAAATACATGTTTTCCCAATATAAATAAATATAATAAAAATATATAAAATAATATATATATAATCTTAGTGTTTCTTCTGACTGCGGGTTAAAAAAAAAAAATAATAATAATTTTAGTGATTCTTCCGGAAGATCATATGTATGTAATTAATAAAAATAAAAATAAAATAAAATAAAGAACAATATGATAAAGACAATCATAATGAAACACAACTATTACTATGAATCTATTGATATTTGTCTATATACTATTAGTAATTCAGGTCTCACATCACCTTGGAACTTCGAGATTGGTGGTTAGGTCATGTGATCTGAAATATTATGTGTTCTAACAAATCATTAGTATTTCACAGTCAGAGGTTTAAATCCTTGATTATCTTGAAATCCATTTGACAATATCTTTCTGACCTTTAATAAAAGATGTTTATCTTATCAAAATACCCATGGTTTCCTAAAACCATTTCAGCAATTGTTATCTAACTTTCAGGTATAAATTCATACTTTTATTAGGTGATTTAGATAAACTTGTTACAACTTCGTAGCACTACAAACTCCTTCAACAGTAGCAAAAATATTAATAGTAATAATACTATTGGTAGCAATAATAACAACACCTCTATCAATATTTCAACAAGTTTTGTAAACAATATCACCTTCTCTTTTTCCAAAATCAATCAAAACACACTCAGAATAGTAACCAATACAATAAATAAAAAAGATAACAACACATCTTTCATTTCACGAGGTTTTAATAATAAAGAAGATTTTATCGATGACTAGTTCTAAGAAGTACAATCAAACTCTAAAATAGATTAGAAAAACTACAAAAATCTTTATAAAATACTGAAGACATATTAACTTCTACTCAACACAATATACAAGGATCTACTGATTGGTTCACTAAATATGACAGAAAAAGGTTTAAAATATTTATTCCCATTAATGAAATTTCAGAACAAGATGATAACAGCAGACTCAATCTCATGAAAAAATTTCTGTCTCACCTAGAATTATTCACATCCATCAGACTCAACAAGTTACAAGATATCAACAATATCATAGCATTATTTGAAGCAGAAAGAGATGCTGAAAAGACTAAAAACATTAAAATTGGCAATAATATCACTATACTCATGCAGCCTGCATCAGTTTACAATAATATAAAAGCAAAACACAAAATGATCAGAGCATAGAACATTTCCTTAAATGTATCTCAGGTGGACATCTGTACTACTCTTTCTAAATATGAAGATATTAAATCCATCAAAATGTAAATCATTGGCATGTGACAAATCAGTCAATATAGAATTCCACAATCAACAAGACTTCAACAAAATTAGTAACAGATAGGCAATCCCATTAGAATATTTCCCTTCCTAAACACTAAACAAATAAAAAAAAAAAGAAGCAAATTTATACTTAAACTCATTGATCTTCTTCCAGATACAACTGATTATAACCTAAAAGAAATAATTAGCAAAACTAAAGCACAAACATGCTATATTACAAAACTACACAGGAATACACCAGAAAAAGATTTGTTATTCTTAGCTTCAAAAATGAGAAACTTCTTACATATACAAAAAATATCAATGCTACAGTTGGCACTACTGAACTAATATATTGTAGATGAACATTATGGTTAAAATCTGTAACATCAATTCTAATACAGAACATCTTGTCAAAGAATGCTTCAATAAACCTAGACAACAAGAATACATTTAATAAAAACAACAAAAGATTTGGCCATCTCTATACTAGATACAAACCAGCAGAAACAAACAACAAGCCCAAACAAAACAAGAAAATATCAAGTACAACATCCTTCACAGATGTTGTCAAAGGTAAAAAAAGAGAAACCATTGAACATATCTTACAATCAACAACAATAGATATCAACAATTGAAAATTCCACACTTAGGAACAACTATAACATTCTTAAGCATATGTACTCTGAAATAAATAACATCAAACAAGACCTTTTCAATCTTAATAAATGTATTGATGATATAAAAACTGATATTCAAGAGCTCTACACTTCTACAGAAGACACAAACAATTTTATTGATACAGATGATAACAATAAAGAAATAGATGACAATATCAATATTATCTCTAATATCTCAAGAAAAAGAAGAGTCACTAGCCCTGCAATAGACATTAGGACTAAACATGTTCAACTTACAAATTAAATAAATATACTTGAAGCTCTATATAGCAAGTAGTGATATCAATAGAACAGCTTATTGACTCTCAAATCATACAAATAGATTCTAAAAACACAACCCCAAAACCTGATAATTAATTATTATAAACCAAATATCAGAATGCAGTACTTTACCTACATTTAAATGACAAGACTCCACATCTTTCTCATTTCTTAACACAAATATTTTACCTCCAAATTAACTATATAAAACACAAACAATCAATTTCTCTCTATTAATAACAATCATGATTTTAGAACCCAATTTGATAAACACTTCTAACAATATACTCACAAGTGATTCACAACACCTTCCTTAAAATTTACTTGCTAACACAACTATCACTAATATAATTAATTCCTCAAATATACATAATATATAACACTTAACAACTAATATATCTATTAACAACACTTGACACATCTGTATTACAAATAAACAACGACTATCTAATAAAACAAAATAATAACTATAGTTTAAATATTGCTATAACAATTTATAGGATATAGTCATCACAACTGAAACAGACGGTAATACAGAAGCAGCATAATACTGGCAATCCTATCCCTATAAGACTTGGTAGTCTCATAGCATATCAATATATGACCAAGGTATAGCAATTAGTCTAACAATAACATTATAATATATACAATGTTAGGAAGTCATTTCATTATCATATATCATAGTTAAAGGAAAACTTTATTAAATATAAACTAGGAGCAGACAACTCTGAGTTGTCAGTAAAGGAAAAAGACAGCCTTTAAATATATATATATATATATTTTTTTTAAAGGCTAGCTCATTCCTACGCCAGTTCTGAAGCTTTATTAAAGTCAAGATAAATCCTAAGAACAACCGGGATGAGTAATTACCCGTACTGTCTAAGGATTTACAGATCAATGAATAGTACAAGAGGCATCTATTTACGTCTCACCTGACCAGGATTGGATAACTATGTGACTGTCTAGTGTAGGACTTTTTCTTAATTCTAACTCAGCTAAGGATTTGAGGAGTCTTTTAAACTTACAATCTAATAAAGTGATTTCACCTATTACCTCGAATATTCGGAAACGGCACTTCCTAGAACCATGGTCCACTGGACGACCTGTTGCTATCCCTTTATGGGGGAGCTAACGTATCAGGAACTCGCCTAAGATACTTAGCACCACCGATGTTGTGGGTCTCTTATACGGAATCCTATTGGTTCCATTAACGCTTTAATTTTTTCTAGGGACTGTTTGTATTTCTCGTACTGTCAGGTTACTTGATTGGAGTACCGGTCTTGTGTGAAGGACATGCGATCCCTCAATTGGTTGTCTTGAGTATCAAAACCTGTTCTGTTTTTTTCAGCATTACATCAGACTGAATTTTGACTTGTTATGGGCCTGTTATGGACAGCTCTATGAGTGACTGGTCCTTCTTTTTCCCATTTGAGGAATGATCTTGTTTGTGTTTCTGGAACCTCATACCACCTATTCTAGCCATATTCATGGAACCTTGTGAGTGTCTTGTCTTTTTTACGGCTGCGATAAGTGGATAGGATCCTTCTTCACTTTTCCTGTTTGGTACCTGAGTTCGGTTTGTTTGTTTTTTTTGGAGGTCTCGTGTTATTTATACTAGCCTTATATAGAACCTTGTGTTGATTGGTCATTCTTACTATAGGCCTGATGAGCATACGGGTTCTCCTTATTGCCTTGTGAAGCACATGATCATCATCATGGAAGGATGAGATTTTTGTACCACCTTGTGGCTGAATTTTCACTTGATCCTAATGTGGTATTGAACTCTGGACCTTGTGATTGTGACCTGGGAGCACTATCACTGTGCTATGGATCCACAGGTACAGCCTTTAAATATATGTTTTTTCCATATAAATAAATATAATAAAAATACATGAAATAATATACATATAATCTTAGTGGTTCTCCCGGAAGATCATATGC
>CAJVPT010002293.1:0-18102 GCA_910592055.1 Acaulospora colombiana | reverse complement strand
GTTTGCACTCCTAGTTGTTCTGCTCATGTTGTTCGCTTTTTCCAATTCTACTGTGCCACAGGTGAACGGGAAAGAGTCATGTTTTGAGTGACCATAATGCCTATGGTATTGTTAAGGTTGATTCTTATTATCCAGTTGTTTAGATGTAATAGAACTTGTCTGTCCCACAGGTTCATTAAGTTGTATTCCTAATTGTTGTACAGCATGTTATTTGGGACTATGTTTGTAAGACCTAATTTGTGTTTGTATGTTGTGGCTATTCTGCTCATTAAGTGATTGCAGGTTTCTCTGGATAGGATTATATCATTGCATAGATACTCTATACTTGGCATGAGGACATGGTTGATAATATATTACATTTGCTTGTCCATCACTTTTTTCATTTCTAATAGGGTTTTAGCTCTAGTTATTTTTTGATCTATAAGATTTCTTTGATATTTTTTCCACCCGGAGCTGTCATACCATACTCCTAAAATTCTTACTGATATACCCAGTTTGCAACCCTCTATTCTGAGGTTATTAATTGTGACCTCTTGTTCATAGTCAGTGTCTTTTCCATTGATAATCAATAGTTGTGATTTTGATGGATTCACTTGGATGTCGTTGATATTGTAAAACTGTTGTACTGTGTCTATGACTTGTTGTAAGTCTTTCTGGTTGTTAGTAATCTATGTTGTATCATTCATGTAGGCACAGGTGGCCACATCAGTGGTTTTGCAATTCCATTCACATCTTAGGTCTTCACAGTATTTTGAGCTTATTGTGTATTTCTTATGGATTTTCATAATCATGGTTAAGAGGGAATCATAGAAGATTCGCCACAAGAGTGGTGAGATCATATCTCTTTAATTGATGCCATCTTGTACCTTGTATTTCTCTATTGGACCATAGCATGTAATTACAGAGTTTTGTCTGGTGTGTAATATGTTGTTAGGATTCAGATTATTTGATTTGGGATTTTTATTTTTTTGAGGGCTAGAGTCAGCATCTTGATATTAACTGAGTCATATGCCTTGGACATATCTTGGCTGAGAATCCATGCCTGTTATTTATTTTCTTTGGCATGTTCTATTATATCACTGATTATATGTATTGGATCTTGTGTACTGTTTCCTGGGAGTGCCACCCAGTTATGTTCTGATAGGATTTCCTTTTTCCTAATACAGCTGGCTAGCCTATCAGTTAGAATTTTTGTGAAAATCTTTCTTCCTGCATCAAGTAGGGTGATTGGTCTTGTAATGTCTAGGTTGTTTTTCCATTTCTTTGGTTTTGGGATTGGATAGATAATTCCTTTGCTCCACTCTGCTAGGGTGTCACCATGTTGAATTATTTGGTTGAATATTCCTCAGACTTCTTCTTTGGCTTTTTTTCCCCAGATATTTGTAGGTGATATAGGGAATTTGGTTAAGTCCTGATGCTGATTTGTTACTTCTCACTTTGATTGCATTGTCAAGTTCATCTTTTGAGATTTCTTTGATTGTGGCTTCATACTAGTGTGACTGAATATGCCTTTTGGGTTCATATTCTCTTTTCCATAGTAGATAATTATTCAGTGGTTGTGTGTTTCTTATAGGTATCCATTCCTAAAAGTGGAGTCTCTCATATTCTTTGATTGCTATTGGATCAATGATGATTTTGGTCTCCTCTTCTTGCAGGATGATCTTGTTCAGTTTTTTGTGATTTTTCTATGATACTGTTCATCATGGCCTTTTTATTAGTTTCCAGAAAGACTTGTTATTTAATTATTCTTTGTTTAATAGTCTTGGTTTGTCTAAAGTTTGTGATATGTTTGACCATGAGTTTGTGTACTTGTATGTTTCTTTGCAATATTAGAATCCATTCTTGAATGTAAGTTTCTGGTTTTTTTGTCTTTGTTGTAGTAATATTGTTATGTATATCAGGAAATCTAGCCTTTATTTCTTTAGGTATTGGAGTTTCTTCAGCTGGATTGGTCATTTCTGCACTTGTTGGTTAGTTTTTCAGGTCGTTTAGGAAATTTTGTAAGGAGATGATAGGTAGAGAAGATCTTGCCTGTTCTGGGTGGATTCTTTTCCTATGATAGTTTTGATTTTACTGATGTTCTTTTTGGCAGCTCTTAGCATGTTATTTCTGAAGATATTCCATTTTTTGTATATTGATGCATTTGATTGGATGGTTTTTGAAATTAGCTCTTCCATCATGTTTGTGAAGGCTATCCATTGTTTGGTATTAGTATGTTGCCAATTGAATCTATGGTTATGCTTGTGCATTGAAGCTTTTTTCCCTGAGCTTGAATCAAAGTTCCACATTTCTAGTTCTATGGTCATGATTTGGTGATCACTTTTAATTAAGGGTTGTAGTATATCTCATATATATGCATTTCTTAATTGCCATTTATCTAAAGGGTTGAGCCAAATTTGATCGACTATGCTTCTACTGTCTTGCCCCTTCCATGTGAATTCCTTTTTTGTGGGGTTGTGTATATAGAAGCTGTCTTCGAAGCCTCTGTTGATTAGCAGTTCTATATGTGATCCAGTTGATTTACTAGTACGTAGGATTTTATAATTGTTGTGTTTGTCCAGTATTGGGTTGGGGGTTCTATTCATGTCTCCTAGGACTATAATGTGCCAGTCCTTATTGCTAGCCTCATTTATCCATTGTTGTAGAGTTCTAGTTACTGGTGTATATTCTTTGATAGTTGCTACTGTAGGGAAGTATACTCCTATGACTCATATTTTTTGTTTGTTTGGGAAAGCCAAGTCTACTGCTATCAGCCTTTCATCAAGTTTCTTGTGTTTAAAGATTCTTTTTGCAATTTTATTGTGGATTATTATGTTGAGACCTTGTCCCAATGTTTGGGATTTATGATGAGTTCAAATTGTGTAATAATTGGGACATTTCCAATATTTCGATATTTGATTGTTTCTATTGACTTCTGTTGTAACTACTATATCCCAACCTTGACTGTTGACAAGGTCGAACCACATTTATCTTTTGAAGTTGTCTGTAATTCCTCTAATGTTTGTGTTGTGATTTTCTATAGGTTTAGGATGTATTGTTCAGTGTGATGCTGTGGGTTATCTTTTATTTGTATTGGGGTCGTATCTGATTGTTCTATTGTTTAGTTTAGATTTATGTTATTTGGGTATACCATTGGATTATTGTTGGTTGTAGGGTGAATATTGTCTATTATTGTTGTATTTATGGCTGATATTGTTAATTCGGGATTTGTGGATGTGTTTTGGTTTCTGGTCTGATCTATTAGTTGTCTTCTTCAGATTTATTGGTACTATTTGAACTACCCATTATTGTTTATATGTTGATGATTGTTTGTTGTTCGATACCAGTGTGTTAATTGCTATAGAATATTGCTCGTGTTTTGATCCATTTTATTGATTGAGTTGTAGAGTTCTTGTTGTCTTTGTTGAATATCAGATGTTGTACTAGTGGGAGAGGATGCGCTTGTTATATTGAGATTGTCCAACTTTGTTACTTGTTGTGTGTCATCTTCCATTGTGTCATTATTATAGTCCTCATATAATTCGAGGTATGTGATTCTCTCATCCAGTTCTTCAATTGATGATTTGATTTCTTTAATGTCTTCTTGCATTTGTTATAACATGTTGAGGATTTTATGTAGTGGATCTTACTCCTGACTGTTTTGTTGTTTAGTTTTGGTTCTAGGATTAGTTGCTACTGCTGCTGCATAGGAACCTGGTAAGGTTTCTGTGTATGTGTGTCTCTACTTGCAATGTTTCTGATTCATTGGGTGTCGGCCAGTTTAAACTTTTGATATAGCTTGCCGAATTTTGATGCCTGGTCTTTGTTATATGATGACCATTGTTCTCTTTTTTTTTTAATGGGACATTGTGCCAAAAGATAATTGTTTTGATCACAGATGAAGCAGAGTTTAGTTGCCATTGGCTTGACTGTGATAGTATTTTCTCATATAATAAATTCTTGTCCTAAACGTTCTTTGAGTTTGTTTTCAGATTCGAAGGATATAACCGTGAAACATTTTCTGATATATTTTATTTTGTAAGAAATGTAGAATAACTTTGCTTGAAGTTGTTAACATACATTCTTTAAATCGAAAATATTGGCATTTAGTAGGAGATCAATGAGTTTTGTAGCATGTTGAAATCTCTCAGTCATTTGTTGCCTGTTCCATTGTGCATCTATTTTTTTTTTTTTTTATAAACTGGCTCATCCTTGTTTTATTTGTGAAAAAGATTTATTGTATACATATGGTTATGCATTTACAATTTTTATGTCTTTCTAAAATACAAATCCAACTATCTAAAGATGAATTTATCCTTCTTACTGATCAGCTTGTTGCCACCCACTGTGGGGCCTAACATGCCAAGTATGGCTAATTAGTGTTGAAATTAGAAGAAAAAGAAAAGGAAAAAATTGTGAATGGGTTTGTGATTCCTTTGAATGACCAATCTATGTAGCGATTAACCAGGTCTACATATTGATCTTTGATTAGTATTTCAAATAATGCAGCATTTGGTAGTAGTTGTACTTGAGTATGGCTTTTAGAACGTTTGTCTTTTTTAGTGATTTTGTTTGTCATTTCCCATTCTACAGTGTGTTTACATCGCTCCTTCCATATGGAGTGTAGAAATTCTCTATATTGATTCATGCACTTTTGAAGTATTGATTGTGATGTTACATGTGAGTCAGTATAGTTGTTGATTGCAAGTGTGATGTCTTTTCTGATGATGCCTTTGATGAGATCGGTCAGATTTGTTAAAAGACATGTCCCTTATTATGTGATGAAGAGGAGAAATGGTAACAGGTGCTTTGCAGTCTTTCATATTGAGTGTGAAGATACTTGTTAGTTTTCACCTATATGTTTCCCATGTTGTGGTACATAAGAAGACATGGGAAGTAGTTTCTGTTTCTTGACATTTAGTACAGTCATTGTTTCTATATATATGTGGTTTGCATCGGTTGTTCACTTTTGTCATAGTTGGTAGTTTATCATTCCAAAGGTTGATTGCAAATTTTTGAGTGTTGTGATCAGTTGTAGATGTGTTTCCATGATTAATGTTGCTAGGGTTGAGACAGTTGAAGGTGTTTTGCCAGTCTATTATTTTGTTTTTTTCCATGTTGATCCATGTTCTATTCCTTCTGAGGAGTCTTCATTGGGCTAAATGTTTGATGTAGAATACTGTTTTGCAGAAATCTTTGATTGGCACATCTATTATGTTGTATCTCTATGTAGCATAACATAGGTTGTTTTACAGATTAATAGTGGGGTTGAGTTCTCTTTGGCCTGGCATCATGTTAATGTAGTTGATTTTTGTCAGTTGATCAGTAGTTTCATTGCCTGTATGTGTTTTTACTTTGTATAGAGAGAGTTGGATTCAATAGTCCTTGCATCTTTGCATGATGTTGAGTGTAATACTCCAATTCCTGGTGTTTCTAATGGCTTTGTAGGCTGGAGTATGTTCAGCTTTATTTATTGCATCGATAGCCACTTGGTTGTCTGTGTGAACTGCAATTGTAGCATTTCTGGAAATTGTTATTGTTAAACTTACTATGAAAATTGCCATTAGCTCTGCCCTAGTTAAGGATAGTAAGCCTTGTACCTATCCTTTAAATGTGTGATGTTGGTTGAGTTAATTAGTGAGGATCCAGTCAAATCCCATGTGGGCAAAGATATTGAAGTGGTTTAGGAATTCATCAGTATATGCTGTGAATTGGTGATATTGTTTATTTGCTGTGGAAATGTTGAGAAGCTCTTAAAGTATTCTAATGTCTCCTGTAATTTGATTAAGTAAGGTGGTGAGTTTGTCTTGTTGGTGGTCAATGTAGACTTGGACTGAAGGAGATTGTGTTGTATTGTTTGTATTTATATATTCTATGGTGCATTGGATACTGTATGCTGAGATCTGAACTCTCCAGTGTAGGCTATTGTTTAATGTATTGCTAAGGCTTTTGTAACTGTATGTGACTGGAATTTGTTGGATCTGGAATTTTGTTCTAGAGAAGATGCATTGTTGTGTTTGTGTGATGGATTCATTGACTGAACATCCACTGCAAGGTTCTAGTGATAAGTTTCTTGCTATGCACTTGTAGAGTATATAAACTATCTTTCCCTGTGTGTTTCTCTGTTTTCTACCAATCATTTTAGCATTCCTGTTCATTACTAAGGCCCAATGCTTGAGTGTGGGGCATGTCACTGTCTTGTGTCATTGAAATGGGTTGTGGGTTCCTGTGAAGTTTAGAAAATTTAGATCTATGAGTTGTTGTATAGTTTCTGCTAGGTTTGTGAACCATCCAGGGATATATGTGATATATTTCTTGTGGTATTTTGGGATATAATTCCAAGGCAGAATTCTAGTGCAATCTTTATTCATGATTTGAAAAATGAACATGATGTTGTATTTTTGTAGTTGTTTTCTTGATGTGTTTATCCATTTCGTGTTGACGTGTTCTTCTATGATATCTCCCATTTTTTTTATTAGTGTAATGGATTTGGGCTGTTGAATTGATATGCCAACTTGTTTGAGTAGCCAGATAATGTCGTGAGTAAGATTTATACCTGATTTGTGAATTGCCTTGCTTAAATGGGTGCAGACTGGATTGGGGGACCAGAAGTCATTTTGTAGCTGTTGAAGTCTAAACAATTTTATTTGTCCTGCTAGGTTAGGTTTATTGATTCTAGAGATGAGATTTGTTGCATGGAATTGACTTGTCTTTCAAAGAGGTTGATAATATTGTATTTGAATTTGTTGAAGAGCATATTGTTCGGGACTGATCTTGCTAAGCCAACTTTGTGTTTAAAGCATTGATAGCATTTCGACATGATTTTATTGCACATTGTTTCTGAGAGTACCATGTCAGTTAGGAGGTATTCTAAGGCTGGAATTAGGACATAGTTGATGATATATCTTGCTTGTTTGTCTGTAATCTTCTTGAATTTCATGAGATTTGCAATTCTGTTGGCTTTTTCTTTCATTAGTTGTACTTGGTGTCATTTATTGCCTTTGGACATATATCATGTTTCTAGAATTCTAGTTGGTATGTTTGGTGTGAGTCCTTGGATAATCTGATTGTTGAATGTGACTCCTTGGGTTCTGTTTAATTGTGTGCCATTAATTATAAGTAGTGCAGATTTTGTTGGATTGATCTGGATGTCATTGATGGTATAGAATTCTTGTGCAATATCTAAGATATATTGGAGATCTTGATGGTTATTTGCAAACCATGTTGTATTACCCATGTATGCACTGGTAGTAATATCCATATAGTCGATGGCCCAGTATGTTCTGATATCTGAGCAGCTTTGTGATGTAATAGTGTAGCCTTTATATTTTTCAGATATTGTAATGAGAAGAAGATCATAAAAGATTCTCCACAGAAGTAGGGATATAGTATCACCTGATCAATGCCATCTTTCACTTCGTAGGGATCTGTAGGGCTGAAGGAGGTGAGTACTGTGTTTTGTTAATATTGAAGTAGGTATTCTATTGTGCATCCATTATTCTTGTTGCATCTCCTTTGATTAGTATACTGTATTATTGGATTAGTTGTTCCTTAACTTCCTTATTCTGGAAGGTTATAGTTGCTATTTGCCATATTTGACTTGTGTGCATTGATATATTGGTAATTTGTCTATATCTAGCAAAGGTTTGTTGTACTTCTATGAATTTTGTGATTAAGGGAATGTCACATACCCTGATATTGTTTTTCTTTTTTGACTTGGTTAGTATAATTGTCATATGTGTCAATCTTTTCTGATCTGTGTTTGGTAAGATTAAGTTATATGTCTCCTCTGCAGCCTGTTCCTTCCCAAATAAGGCAGTGATGTGATTGATGCTCTCTTTTTTTTCTTTGTGAATATTAAAAAGACTTTCTGGACTACCTAAAGCTTTGGTTAAGCATGTGATCTTTTGACTGGTGGTATTGCCTGGAATGTCACTTGCTATGATTCTTGCTTTGAATCTTTCCTTGCCATATTTTGTTGCTCTATCAAAAGGTGATCTTGTTCTTGGGCAGTCTCTTCTTTGGTTGCTCTGGACTTGCTATGTTTCTTTAGTATCTTCCCTATTTAGATCTTGATCTGGTCCTTCCTCTCCTTCATTATACATTTCTACATCAGAGTCATCAATTCTTGTTAGTGTGTGAATGGCTTGTTGAGTATATGGTATTCCCTCTCTGCGTACTTTCTTGAAGTGTGTTCTACTTCCAGTGGTGATTGTTTCTTTTACCTGATTACTCCATATTTGTGATGCTGAGCTGCTTGTATTCTGTTTATTGTGATTTTGAGGATTCTGATGGTTAGCTGTAGATTGTTGGATTACTTGTTCATTTGTGGAGAGGTTTTGGAAGGTTTCTAGCAGTTTTTCAAGTTCTTTATCCTTGTCTAGGATTGTTGTCTTTTCATTGTTCGTATTGATTTCTTTTTGAAGATTTCTTGTATTACCTCTTATCAGAAGGTTCTCATTGTAGTTGGGTCTTGTATTGGTTTTGGAACTATAAAGGGTTCTATGAGTACTCATCTCTTCTATGCTCTTTTTTGTTTCTTTAGAAAAAATTGCCTAAAAAGGAAATTTTTACAAATTTTAGGATTTGCGGGAAAGAGTTTTTTTTTGAAATTTGTCACAGAACATTTTCTATTTGATGAATATTACAAATTAGTAATAAAAATAGCTATAAAAATAATATCTCAAGAAAAGATAGATAAACATATAATCAATAAATTAAGCACAATTAGAGCAAAAACAATATTTGAAATATAGAATAATGATCAATTAATTAGAATTATTGAAGCTTTAAAAAGAATTTCTGAAAAAAAAATTTAGAGGTTAAGAATAAAACATATTATAATAAAATATGTTAAAGAAATAGAACTTACTATAGGAAAAATAACTATTTTTTGGAAATAATTATTAGAAAATTAGGGAAATTATATGTTACCCCAAAAAATTGATTAATCCTATATACATTCAAATGTATTTAGATAAATAACAATATGATTTAATTAAAATAGAATAAAGGAACTAAAATACAAATAGAAAGGAAATAAAAATATGTTAAGAAATATTTTACAAAAATAATTATAGAAAAGAAAGAATCAAACATTATAAAATACTTGAGGGAAGATAAAGAATTTGTCACTGTAGAAGTATAGGAATAGCTTAATATACAGGCCATATTAGAATTAAGGAAAAACACAGAAAGAATTGTATAGAAAATTTTATTAAAGAAAGAAAATTGGACTTGAGTTATTAAATATGAAAAAGAATATTCCATATATGTAAACAAGAATCTTGACATATACTCATAGTAAAACACAAGAAAAATACCATGAAAATAATATAGAAAAGAAAATTTTGAAATAATCACTGAGTTAATTAAGAATAATATTATAAGAACAGATTTAGATATCATAGAAACTAATAATACTAGATTAATAAGATATATAAGCAGTATAAATTAAAAAGAAAAATACTTAAAAGAAAATAAAAATAAAGAAAACTTATTGAAAATAATATTAAAAGACAATATTTTGAATCAAACAACTATGATATAATTATATATACATAAATAGAATAATAAAAAAAGATGTATTATAAGAATAATAGGAAAATTTTAAATATTTATAAAAGAATTTCTGAAAACTTGAGACATAATTTAATAAAAATTGCTAGGAATTGTATAAATTATTTTAAACATCAAATTAAGAAAGAAGTCACATTATAGAGAATTTAAGGACAAATAAATATAAAGGAAAATTGTGAAGCTTTTGTAAAAATTTATAAATTATTGATATATAAAAAATATAGGAAAATTATAAATCAAGGAGAAAAATTTTAAGAAATAAATAGTTAAAATAAAATGTCTCAGAAAATCTCAAAGATACTTAAATATACTAAGAGGCTTGAAACTATTGAAATTGAACTTTATTAAAATATAATAAAAAGTTAAGTAAATTAATTAATAAAGCAAAAAGATGAATTATATATAACATAACCTTTTATAATTTCTTAAATTCAAAAATAAAAGTAAATTTTATTTTTAAAATTTATTATGAAAATTCAGTATATAAAAACACTATAATTAATAATCATATAAAAATAAAAATTGAAAGAACCAATGCTTAAAATAAATTAATAATAGAAATATTACTTACAAAACATTTGAATGACAACTAAATTGTATTGGAATCCTTTAAAAGTTAAAGGTTACAGTATTGAGTATTATTAAATCTTATATGGATAGATAAAAGATTTTATGAAACACTTTCACCATATATTTATAATAAAAATTATATTTGCAAGTTATTTCATATTCATTCAGACTTTTTAGAAAAATTTATAATTAATATATATAAAGTAGAAAAAATGTTTTCATTGAAATCTTGGAAAAATGAATGAATGATCAGAATAGTCACATTTAAAATATTTGAGAATTTTTTTAATATATATGGATTTCCTGAAACTTTGCAAAATTTTTATTATAAAAAGGTTGAATTAAAAATGAATTTAACATAATTAAAAGAAAGTTGTTATGAAAAATATGAAAAATGATTTAGAGAATAATAAGATAAAATAGAGACAAACTAAATTAAAAAATTGTATATAGACCATGAAATATTTATAGGATGGAAAGAATCTACACTATATTCTATATTCAACAGTTAGAAAAAGTATATAGAAATTTTGCAATTACATATGTACTTAACTATATTCATTGTAAAGAAAAGAGAGTTGAATATATTAGACATAGCAAAACAACAAATGAATTTGTAGAAAAAATTTATAACAAAATAGAAGATCAGAAGAAAAATATACTAGTATAGATAATATTAGAAGTAGTTGAAAGGGAAACTGTTGAGACAACTATTGAAGAAAGTATAAATACCTTTCTGATTAAACCTAGTTATATAGAATAGAAATTTTTAATGGTGGAATTAAACCAATAATATATTGCGGATTCTCAGCAAATTATTGATGAATTGAAAAAAATAATTAATAATTGAAAAATTTTGCAAGGAAACTTAAGAAGCATGTCATGTATAATGACACTGAATTGGGAGAAATATCAAGAAAAAGGAAGGATTACATCCATTCTTTGAAATAAAGAAGAAAAGGAATGCATTGATAAAAGGACACAGATCTTAAAGGAATTGGATTAAATATCTGGATAAGGAAAGGAAAAAAAAGAGAAAATCTATTATCAAAGAACAAATGTCAGAAGAATTAGAAAAAAAAAAAGTGTCATTATAGAACCATTTGACAGCTGGAATAAGCAGTATAAATTGGTTTTAAAAATAATGGAAATGGATGAAAAATTATACAATCTATTACAATTATTTGTGTATTCTGAAAGATATTTAAAAAAATTAAAGAATTGAAAAGGTTAATTAAAATAACTTGGTATTGATAGAGACTGAATATAAATTATCAAAAGAGGACCCGAAATAGTTCAAATAATAATGGTAGAAAGGATTTGTAAGTAGGAAATTGAGGAAACACAGAAAGTTTATAAATACTGGAGATATCCTAAAATTATTAAAAATTTTGAAAAAAATCTGAAAACAGAAAATTAATATTTAAAAATATATTGGAAAAGAAGAATAAATGAGGGAAAATAGTCCAGAAAAGCTTGAAGAATATCAAAAATAAATAAAAATCTTGATTATGTAATCATGAAGGGTAATAATATTAATTGAAAGGACATTAGTCTTTAATTAATTTTAGGAGAAAATTAGATTAATAACCAATATTAAAAAAATTAGGGATAATGATTTATACTTTAAGAATCTAGAGTAAAATTGTAAAATTTTTAAATAAGAAATAAAAGAAATAAAAATGATAAAGTAGAGGGAAATTATAAAAATATTATTAGATAATTTCAAACTTTTGTAAGCTATCATATAAAAAATACTTAAAGATTCTAATAATATAATAATACATTTATTAATTTTTATTTGTAAATTTAATTTTAAAAAATTTTAAGAAGTTCAAGTGAATCATATGTCATGTGCAATCTTAAGATATTTTTAAGATGTCATTATTATAAAAATACGATCAATTCTCAATAAAAGAAAATGTATATATTGCATGACAAATACTATATTTTGTCATATTGAATGCCACATTTGGATAGGGTTATCATAAAAGAAACTCTAGGTATGATTCCTATTCGATTTACTGAAATCACGTGAAATCACATGATTATTGTAGCTCTGATGAAAGTTAATCTCCGCAAATTTTTAAAATTTATTTTTTTTTTATATTCAATACTTTAATTTAAAATCTTTATATAATTCTAAAGCTTAAATTTTATACTTTATGATAATTATTTAATATTTTATAAAAAAATTAATAAAATAGTTAAAAAAAATAGCAAAAATTTTTATTATAATTATTTTGGAATTCAAAATCAATTTTGGGGATATGGATAATTATTATTATTATATATATATATACATTTCATGTCTATCCATCAAATTCTTCTTTTCAAAACATCAACTCCATTTTTTAAAAAAATTTTCAATCAATTTACAAATAAAATGAGACACAATATTAGATTTCTTAAACATACCTTGAAAGATGTTCAAAAACATGAACTATGTTTACTAAAGCAAAAATTTCCTAATCTTAAAAACAAAACTTTGGCTCAAAAATATAATATTAGCCTTAGTACAGTATCAAAATTTTTGAAAAATAGTGAACATTAGCTCAATATTGATCTTAATTCTATTGAAGTCCAAAGAAAAAGAAAAAAAAGTTCTAAGTATCCTTTGCTTGAAAAAGCATTGCTGATTTGGGTTGAGAATACATTAAGTGCCAATTTAACCATTACTAGGTTTATTTTGATATACCAGGCTCAGGAATTTGCAAAACTATTAAATATTTCTGATTTTAATGCATTAGAAGTATGGTTAACAAATTTCAAAAAAAGAGCCAACTTGAAGCAATTTGTGCACCATGGAGAAGGGGATAGTACTCCTTTAAAAGAACTTCCCAAATATAGAGAAACTTTACAAGATTTATTGAAAGATTGGCCTTTAGAAAACATATTTAGTTGTGATGAAACTAGTCTTTATTAGAAAATAGAATCCTCAAGATCTCTTGCAAAAGAAGCAATTATGGGAAATAAAAAAGATAAACAAAAGATCACAATTCTTTTTTGTGCAAATTTTATAGGTATTAAAAGATTATACTTTTTACAAAAATTTATTTATTTATTTTTTTTTTTTTAATTGCCAGCTTAGCTATGTTTATTAGCGATAATAGACTAAAATTCAAAATACATTGAAATTATTACAACTATTAAAAAAGGCTATTAAACTTCCTAAAACCTAACAGTTTACCGAAATACATGTTGCTGCTTCAAACCTGAAGAGACTAATCTAAAATTACTCTTAAACTAGTGCAAGGACAAAAAGAAAAAAAAAACACCAGGGCACTGCCGGACGAGGACCTAAATTTTCTCTACTACCGATCATTCACTGAGGCTAATACCAAGGAGAAGTCAACACCTACAGATTATCTACTAGAGTACTGTGTCTCTTAATCTTTGAAAGGGAGAGAGGGGGACTTCTTCTACATCTTCTTCTTCTTTCAGGCAGGAGGGGAATGGTTTCAGAGGCCAGCTTTGTTGATACTATCTCATCTGGGAGTCTGCCTAGGGGACTACTCATTCAAATATCAGGTGGAACCTATGGTCAGAAGGGTGCTTTAAAACTTGTGAGGGGGTTGATGATCCAATTCTAAAGATAATACCAGCTTCAAGCATAAGCTGCTTATTTAAAAAGACATAACTCTTCCAAAGTCAGGCTAAGTCTTTAGGAAATCTTTCAATCTGGTGATAGTTTCTAACAAGTACTTTCACTAGAAGTAAGATTGGTGGGTACTACTGATGCCCGAAGTGGCCATACTTGAGGGGAAGTCATGTTAAAAGTCTTGGTATTTGTCCTTAGTTTCTGGTCTTTCCACAAACTATGAATCAGGAATAAAAAATCCGTCAGCTAGGAAAAACCTCCTGTTCACCTTGTTTGTTTTTTATAAAGATTAAACAGATCTCTATCTATCTGTAAGAACTACTAGAACCTACTTGACTATTAAGAATAGTTGACTTTAATACTAAAAACGATTGAAGCATCTTGTAACTTTTGCCATAGTCGGATAGACTCTTTCTTTTTTTTTTCGATTTTATAGGAGGATGCAATTTCAACAGATATGCTTAAGTATATACAGTCCTTAAAGTGCTTATACTGGATTAAGTTGATGATCGCAGTGAGAGCAACATCTATTTGCAAAAGTGGTAATATGAAAAGAAACATGTGAAACACATATATGTCTTGTTTATCTTTTGTTACTGATGGTGTTATCCAACTTCAAATCTCTAGCCAATGAAATTTCAGCAGATCCGGTGTAATCAAAAATTCAAGATCAGAGGGGATAGGCAAAATTCTTCCAAAAAAATTGAAAATTTATTTACACGCTTCAGGAAGCTTGGGGTTTAGTGAACTTTAAAAAATTATATATATAAATTTTTAAAAATATATATAATAAATAAAACTAATATTAAAAAAAAACTTTTTTTTTTAATCCTTTGATTATACATAAAAAAGATGTTTAAAAAATTGTTTTATACTTTTTTGTTAATAAAGTCTTATCACTTTCATTAAAACAATTTTGAATATGATTTTAAAAATCACTTTTATATTTTTATTTTTGTTTATAAATTTTTTTACTCAAAAACTTAACTTTCAGTGATCAAAAAAACTCAAGTAATATCTTTAATACCAATAGTAAAAAAGTTTTCAAAGAAAGAAAAATTAACTATGAAGTATATAAAGATCTTTCTGATTTATGAAATGAGAGATTTATATAAATTTTTTGCAATAAAAAGACTTATTTACTTATTTTTTAACTATTTTGACTCTTTTAAAGCTTCTACTTTTACAGTTTTCTGAAGAATTTTATCAGTCTCAATTTGATCCTGAATTTTAAATAGTACAAATTCTCACCAAAAATGATTGGTTAATATATATTAGTTTTTAGAATATAAACAAACTTCTATTGAATATACTCATGTGTAAAGATGGGTCCCTAAAAGGGGAGGCAAGGATATAAGTCAAATGTCCCTTACTAGGAAATATTAAAATTTTTAAATTAATAACTATAAAAAAACTACACACAATTGTTCTCCATTATCCAAATCATTGATTTATAGCATTTCCTGATTTTTGTTCCTATTGAAGTGAAGAGTTATGAATTTTGTCCCTCAAAAAAGGACATAAGTGATCTGTAAAATTTTATATGCTAAATACTTTAGGGACCCATCATTACTCATGTATTCTAATAATTTTATTGGTGATTAAAAAGAAAAGTCTATGATAAAAGCATATTTCAATTGAGTAAGTTTTCAAGAAAGATACAGTAGTTATAATACTAAAAGACAAATAAAAAATATAAAATATAACATCTCTATCTTTTAATCAAGTTCCTTAGATAATAAAAAGACTTTTTTAAAAAGAAAGTTAAGATCTTCAAGCTTTCATTTTAATCAGGCAAAGTTTTTATAGAGATTTTTTTATTCTAATTAGGCTAACTTTACTGTAATATAATATTGACATTAGTAGTATAATAAGTGAATTTATATATCAGTAGAAGAATAAGTTTCTTAAACATTCTTCTTGAAGTTTCAATACTCAGGAATAGTTAAGTTTCTCAAATAGTTTGAAGTTCAGAAAATATTTCAATTAGATAGATTACTTTGGAAAGAATATTATTTACTTGAATAAGAACATTTTAGAAAGCTTTAAATTGGTTTTTTTCTTTTTTCTCTTTTCTCTATGTATAATTCGACAATTTATTATTTTTTGAGATAATTTATAGTTATAAACTATAGTTAATAATCTTGATAGATAGAAATTATAACTAATTTATTATGGAAATATAATATTGTTTCCTAAATCTTTCTTAGAGTACCTAGTTTAGACTTTATTTTATTTAGTCTAAACTAGTTTAGTGAACTTTATATATTTTTTAAGTAGTATACAAACAACAAGTTTTCAGGTTGTAAAAAAGCTATTATTTAAGTTAAAATCTTTCTTTCTTATCATTCTGGTCAGGCAAAGTTCAAGACCCAGATCTCTTTTTTATTCTGGTTAGGCAATAAGACTAAATAGTTTCTAGTTTATACTAAGCTCCAATCCTTTGATTACAGTTGAAAATACATTTTTCCAGAAATTGTTGAAGAATATTACAATTGATAAGAATTTCCATCACTTTCAAGAACCTCCTATCATTACAAGGCAAAAGAATTATTAGTGAATTTGGTCTTTTGGGTAATGGAAGATATATACCAATAAAATTTCTTTAACTAGGTATAGCTGCTGAAAGGTATTATACTAAAACAATATGTTTCAGTTCTTACTAGATCATATAAGAATCCAAGATCTATTATAAATCACCTCTCTATCACAAGTGGATAAAAATTATTACCCAAAGAAGGTTATACTAGTCAAAATTATATCATTCAGCTACCAAATTTGGTAAAAATTAATAATATAAAGATTAAAAAATTATTTATGATTACTGCTACTCAGTATTAAAAATATCAGCAAAAAATTAGCAAAAAAATATTGACATTCTACAAAAAAAAAATTTAGCACAAAATCTGGCAATATTGTAACAAAAAAATTTTTGCATACTGTAATAAAAAATTCGTCAAAAAAATTGATACTGTAGCAAAAAATTTGGTAAAAAAATTGATACTATGAAAAAAATTCAACAAAAAAATTAATACTGTGGCAAAAAATTTGGCAAAAAAATTACTACAGAAAAAAATTTAGCAAAAATTGATATTGCAATAAAAAATTTATCAAAAAAATTACTGTGGCAAAAAATTCTAATTTCATAAAATTTATTAAAAAATTAAAATTCAATTAACTAAATTATTTGTCATTTTCCTCTTCTTCTTCCTCCTCTTTCTCCTATTTTTCCTTTTATACTTGCTTTTCTTTTTTCTTTAAAAATCTTGGCTTGACTCTTTTAAAACTAGTCCAATTGATTTTATCTTATCAAATATTTTCCAATATTTTTTACTTTTTTCTTCTAATCTAATTGCCTCCTGAATTTTGCACATTTGTGCACTTTCCCCAGTTTGTTTCTTACCCTTTGAATACATTAATAATTCATCATATTTGATAATTTTTCGTCTTTTAGATTTAATTGCTGATTTTTTTCCTTTTCCTGTCTCTTTTTCTTGTTTATGTTCTGAAATTTCTTTTAAACTGTATACCCAATTTGGCAAGCCTTCTAGTGATATTATGTTATAGAAATATGAATCATTATGATATCATTTACAAGTTGGCTAGAATGCTTGAATTGATTTCTAATTTTCATCCAAATATATCAACAAATCCTTTAATTATAAAAAGTAATTATGATTAATATTGTAATTATTTGACATATAATATTTTGCCAAAAAATATTTCTCCAGAATGCCAACTGTAATTATATACATTTATTTTTCTTTTAGTAAGGTTTTATGAATCAATGTCACTTTCTTCAGGTAAATATACCTTTGTTTCTTTAATTATATCAGTTAATTTATTCTGATATTTGGCAACTTTTTTTTACCTTCATTCAATAAGTAACTGTGTGTTTTTAGTTCTTCATCCCTTTTCTTAATTATTCATTAAAAATTAATACTTGAAGGTGGTATAAATGCAGAATATTATTAATCTTACTTCATTTAACTAGTTATTTTCATATAAGTAATGATTGTATATTTCCAGTTTTCCAGTTTCTACCTTCTGATATCTTCTTCTCTGATGACAATGTAAAGCATTTAACTATTCATTTATTTAATTTTGTGAGGGATTAAAATGTGGAGCCATGGATTTTATTAATTTAAGTATCAACTTTTGTAATATTTTTTATTTACATCACTCAAAAAAACTTTATCTATCCTCAGTTTATATTCATTAGGAATGGTTTTAATTAAGGCTTTTATTTCTGTTCTCACTTCTTCTGGTTTCAACTTATACAGTTGCTTCCAAAAGTTGAGTCCACTTACTATGTTTTTATTATAAATTTCAACTTTGACAATTTTTAAATTCTTAATTATATAACCAAAAAT
>CAJVPT010002292.1:0-18102 GCA_910592055.1 Acaulospora colombiana | reverse complement strand
TAATAACATGTACACAATGAATCTTTCTCGCAAATAAAACAAGGATGAGCCAGTTATCAAAAAAAAAAAAAAAAAAACACAACCAATACTCCAAAAGTACATAAATAATATAGAGAATTTTTACACTCTATATGGAAGAAACACTGCAAACATACTATAGAATGGGAAATGACAAATAACATTATCAAAAAATATAAGTGATCCAAAAGCCATACTCAAGTACAACTATCACCAGATACTGTATTATCTGAACTACTAATCAATAATCAATATGTAAACCTAATCAATCACTATATAGATTTGTTATTTAAAGAAATCACAAATCTATTCTTTTTTTTTTCTCCTCTAATTTCAACACTAATTAACCATCCTTGGCATGTTAGGCCCCACAGTGGGTGGCAACAAGCAGATCGGTAAGAAGGATAAATCTATCTTTAGATAGTTTTATTTGTAAATTAGAAAGACATAAAAATTGTAAATATACTATATGTACACAATAAATTTTTCTTGTCAAAAAAACCTTTTATATACACATCAGATATTTAAAATTTTCCTTTTTTGGAAATTTTTTTTTCTGCAAAAATGGATAAAAAGCTTTTGAGTTTTAAATACCAAAAACTATTCTTACAAGAAGCATACATAGAAAAGTCTACACAACTCCCAGCTTGTCTGGAACTAAATACAACAACTCAGAAAACATAAAGCTAAATAAACAATAAACCCCTACTCAAATACTGCAATGACAAGATTCTGAAACACTTTTAATATATAATGAAGGCAATAATAACATATACATTTATACAACACAGGATAACTACAACAACAACTCTGCTAGCACCCTTTCTAATGCTTCAAAAATTTTTAGCAATATTATATCTCCCTTCTCAACTTCAATCCTGATATGCTAAAAATATCCACTAATAACTTATAACAATATGACAAAAATATATCAATAACACCAAGAAGATTTGAAGCAAATGAAGACTTTATTGATGATTGGTTTGAAGAAGTACAATCAATACATGAGAAAACCCAATCACAACAACATACTCTAACAAATACAGGGCCTATTGACTGGTTAATTGAATATGGAAGAAAATATTTCGAAATGTTTATTCCAACTGATGATGTTCCAGGCAAAGATGATCACAACTAAAATTAGCTCAAAAATTTCTTTTGTGCCTTAAATCTTTTATTTCAATCAGACTTAACAAAGCATAAAACATCAACAATATCATTGCCCTTTTTGGTGCAGAAAAAGATGCAGAAAAAGTAAAAAACATTAAAATCAAAGATAATATGATACATGCAGTCAGCACTAGTCTACAATGGCATTGAAGCCAAACAAAATATGATCAGAGCATGGGATATTCCTTTAAATGCATCATCAGAGATGTCTATGCAACCTTATTCAATTTGGTGATATCAAATCTATAAAAATGCAAACAATTGGCATGTGGCAATCAGCCAATATTGAGTTTACCAATTAATAAGATTATAACAATATTAGTAATAGATAGCCAATACTCTTCAAAGAAGATCTATCTAATCAAAATCTTTTCCTTCCATAACACAAGACTAATCAGAGTGAAAGAAACAGATTCATGCTCAAACTTACCAAGCTTTCTCCTGATACCATTGGATTTAATTTAAAAATTATCATTAAAAAAACCAAAGCACAAACCTATTATATTTTCAGATATAAAGAAATGCAAAGTCAAGGAGAAGAAGAAAACAGTGACATCAATACTAACCAACAAGAGAGACAAACAATAAGATACAAAACTATTACAATACAACAGGAAAAGAATCATCTTCCTTAGCTTCAAAAATGAAGAAACTTTAATATATGCTAAAAACACTGACACAATAATTGATACTGCTGAATTCATTGGGATGGCAACTATGAAAAAAACATGCAACATATGCTTCAGCACTGAACACTTGGCAAAAGATTGCTGTATCCAGGCTAGATATAAAGAGATTTGCATCCAAAAACAACTCAATACACAAAGATTCAGTCATTTATATAATAGATACAAACCAGCAGGCACTAATAACAAAAAGAACTGCACTAATATCTCACCCAATACCAGATTTTTTGCAGATGCAATCAAAGGAATAGAAAAACAAAAGATTTACAACAAAACAAATAGTAACCATTAACAAATTACTAGCATTAAAAATCCTACTCTTAAAGACATTTACAACATCCTTAAACACTTACACTCTGAAATTAACTCAATTAAACAAGATCTCTTGAATATCAACTAAAGAATTGATAACATAGAAAATAACATTCAAGATCTCTATACAAACACAGAAGATATTGATGAATCCATGACTTTAAATGCAAACAACCTCAAAAAAGAAGACAAGTGCTACATCAAATATTTCTAAAAAGAGAAGAGCAACTAGCCCAGTACAAAACATCTGTGTAGAACATATTAGACTCAACAACCAAATGAATCGACTGGATAACTCAATAGCACAAATGGTATTATCAGTTAAAGAACTTATTTTATCTAAACTTCTTACAACTCACCAACAAACACAACCCTTTCTCCAATAATAATTAATGAGTTTCAAATATAAATCAAAAAATTTCACAACCTATAACTCATTCAATTCAATGCACTCTTCTCTTTATCTTCCTGTGTATCTATACAAAATATAACACTTGTACGAGACACACAAAATATAGAACTATAATCTTCAACAAATATTTACTACAATAATAATTCATGGAGAATCTGCACAAGAAATATCCAAGAGATCTCATATGAAACCAAAAAATAATTGTGGTTTCAACATTATAAAAACAATCTATTAGATATCATTATTATAACTAAAATAAATGAATATTCATACTTCACAATATTGGCAATCTAACATATACAAAACATGGTGGTCATACAAATCAACAATATATGGACAAGTAATTGCTATTAGCCTTACTCCCAACTAGCTACTAGAATCTACAACAAATATGAAATCACTGGCAGAATCATTTCTCTAGACCTAGCATTCCCAAACAACTATTTATTATTGAAGCATTAAACAACAACTGGCCAACAATTTTCACAAGAGATCTTAACAAAATCAAAGACCCTATATTAGACAAAAACTCCAATATCTCACTTAACAGAACCAGCAAACTAATTTTATTTCTCATGGACCACTGCTTTATAGACTCGGTTAGATACATTAATCCATATCAACAACAATACACATGACACAACTCAAGAAATTATCAAAGCAAAATTGACCAAATATGAATATTTGCACATGAAAGCTGGAACATTATGGATACTTTTATTGATCAAGAAACAGACCCATTTGTCAAGTAGAAGTATAGCAATTCTCAATACCCAAATATTAGATACATTGCAAAAAGAACATAAGATTCAACAGACAGTAAACATCAAAAAAGAACTGGATCAAATTTCAACAAGAAATTGAAAATCACATCCAACAATATAAACCATAAAAAACCTCCATAAACAATCAATGAAATCTTATTGGAGACTCAATTTTGAAAGTAGCTCACAAATTTATCAAAAAAAATTAAATATAACAAGAGATCCAATTGTGTGATACACAACCCACACATTTCATTACAACATATCCTTAATCTTCAAAAACTCTTACAATTAGGAAATTGAATATTAAAATTTTCCAACAACTATGCATTCAAAAACCTAAAAAATTATTATGACATAATATCACTAAAACATATCGACCTTCTTGAACTATTATAACACATAACAGAAAATAAACTTCAAGCATTAGAACATTTAATCATATGGATCAAACACTATCTTATACAACAAAAAGCAACTCTTCAAATTTTAAACAATTACAAAACATTAAAAAATTAGAAAAGCGATAGACAAAAGACTAGAATTCATGTCATTTAGCAAAAAAGCAATAATTTACATAATTCTAGACAATCCACACAACCAAATCTTTATAAATAGAATAGTTAAAGAAACTATCAGAATTATTTTTATCAATAGATAAAAAGACACAATACACAAGACATTAGTCAATAGTCTAAATGGCAAGATAAATATTTTACTTAATCTTACATTAAAGAAAATTGGAATATTTCACTTTTAAAACTATTTACTACAAGTGAAATTCTACAAGCAATCAAATTTAGAGACAATGCTTTTATCCCAAAACCTTCTCAAATTTCATATTGCACATTCAAACATATGGGTCCCAGTATAATAAGATATATAATAATACTATTCAATAACATACTGAACAATCAAAAGATCTCAAATAAATGGCAGAAGGGCTCAATTTACCCTATTCCCAAATCTCAACCATAGAACAATAATCTCAATATCACAAGACCTATTATATTTCTAGAAATGGGTAGAAATATATTTATCAAATACATCAATAATTACTTATCCCACATATTTTAACTGCATTCAATCATATCACTACTTAATTGGGCCACTTTACCTGACTGCAATATATAAGAACCAGTTCATATTTTATAAAATATAATAGAATATACCAAGCAAAACTCTTAGCAAGCTTGGATTTTTAGTCAAGATATGAACAAAGTTTATAACTCAATTTCATTACATATGCTTGATAAGATACTCAAAAAAATCAAGATTCCTAACAAAATAATTAACACCTTACTTGATCTATTCTATGATCATTTTAATATAGTCTTAACACCCTTTGGCTTCACCAATTCATACCCTGTAGAAGATGGTATTTGATTAAGATGACACAATTTCTCCTTTATTTTGAAGAATCTTCTATGATCCACTTCTTACAACCCAATTTAGCTCTAATATTTGACAAAACTGGAAGATTAAACAAATGAACATTGCAACTAATGCATATATAGATAATACAACTTGGTTTGCAAATACTCAACAAGACCTCCAACATATAATAGATGAAGCATAAACATTCTTTAAAATCAATGCTATCCAAGTAAACCTAACCAAATTAGTTTTTATTATCATAAATGGTATTCAACAAGACAGAGATACAGAAATCACACTCATGATCAATTAATTTAAAGATTACTATCAACAGTTCCAGTCAAAATTCTAGGAATATGGCAATGATCTAAAGGCAATAAAAAGTACCAAATACAATTAATGCATATATAAATTCCTGGATTAGAATATCACTAATAAACATGATATTGCCAGAGTCGACATATAACAAAATTATGTCCAAACTTATAAAATATTCAAACATAAAGTAGAACTAGCCTCCACTATTCCTAACAATATATTATTTAAAAGTATGAATACAATATAACCAATCTCTTTGAAAGACAAGTTTAGTTTCATATAATAAACCTAATAATTAGAATAAACAGCAACAATCTTGTAGGACACAACTCTTTTTAGATTATAAGATATACAAAATGTATTTTGGTCACCCTGTCCAGTAACATCCTCACTAAAACAAAGCATATTTAAACTTAACACTAATTTTACTCATATTTCAACTTCCTTTATCCATAATCACTATTCTATTCATTAGAGAAACCCTAAAACAACACCTTGACATCAAATAAAAAAAAAACTCTTTCCTGTACACATCAGATTTTTGAAAATTTCCTTTTTTGGAAATTTTTTTCTTTTGCAAAAATGGACTTCCAAGCACTGAGTTTTACCTACAACATGACACCAAGAACAATTTTGACCAAAAACACACAAACACAACAAAATAATACAAGAAACATGGAGGTTGATGAACAACAAACTCCACTCCAAAACACTCTCAAAATGAACCTAAGAAGCACAACTTCTTCATACAATGACAGATACAACTCAAACGAAGCAAGTTCATCCTCCAACAACAGCAACAACACACAATACAAACACAAAAACAGGATAAATCTATTAGTCAATACTATAAACACCCAACACCTCAAACCAATCAAAATGACAATGAAAGCAACCTATCTACCCCACGTGACTTTAGCAATACAGAAAATCAATATGATGACTGGTTCGAGGAAGTACAGGCACTCCAATCTTTTTCTCCCTTCTTCAATGAAACTACTGTTCAACAAAACACCTCCTTTACCATAGACAACAAATCAATTGACTGGTTCATTGGATATGGCAGAAAATGCTTTAAAATGCACATTTCTATAGCAGAGATCCCTGGCAAAGATGATGACAGCAAACTCAAATGTCTATAAAAATTCCTATCAATACTGGAATTATTCACATCAATCAGAATCAACAGATCCCAAGAAGGAAGTAATATTACAGCTCTTTTTGGATTTGAATCAGATGCAGACAAAGCCAAAAACATTAAGCTTGATGATGACACCACTATCCACATGCAACCTTTACCTATATACAATAGGATTAAAGCCAAAAACAAAACAATCAGAGCATGGGACATACTCTTTAACACCACATTTGCAGACATCCGTGCCAGATTCTCCAAATTTGGTGAAATTAAATTGATCAAAATACAAACAATAGGCATATAACAATCAGCTAATATAGAATTCAACAACCAACAAAATTATAACAAAGTTAGTAACTGCTGGGCAATCCCTTTCAAAGCTGATTTGATTAGAATTTTTCCATTTCTCAATACGAACCAAATCAAAGAAGAAAGAAGCATATACACACTGAAACTCATCAACCTTCCCCAGGCACTACAGGTTTTGACCTCAAAGAAATCATTCAAACAACCAAAGCACAAACTTGCTACATCCCACACACTATCACTTATAGAAGGAAAAGATTTGCAGTCCTCAGATTCAAAGACAAAGAAACTCTCCTACAAATGAAGAACAATCCAAAACTTCCTAGACAATACTGAACTTGCATGAGCAGAACTATCCAAAAAGAACTGCAACATCTGCTCAAGTACAGAACACAAAGCAATCAGTAGAACAGAAAAAACTCAACACCAAGAAATTCGATTACCTATATGCAAGATTCAAACTAGCAGGCATCCCAAAATCCAAAACCAAATTCTCCCTCAGAAGATCATTCGCACAGGTAGTAAAAGACAACCAAAAGCCAACAGAACTATAAAATACAAGCCAAACCCTTCACATCGAGAACCTCATACTGAAAGACATCTACAACATCCTCAAACACCTCAGTAACGAAGTTCTTTTAATCAAACAAAATCTCAATACACTTAATCAAAGAATTAACAATTTCGAAGATGAAATGAACAACTTATACAACAATCCACCAGAGAATTCTTTTCAAGAAACAACCACAATGGTAAATCAAGATAATGAAGATTCTTACAGCACTATCTCTAGCTCAGCCAGGAAAAGACATGCCACTAACCTTGCATAAAATATTAGAGCAGAAAAAGAAAAACTTTTCAACCAAATAAACAACTTAGAAAACTCAATCGCCCAAATAACTTCATCCTATAAACAACTCATTGAAATGCAACTTACCTCTACATAAAACGCAAACTTCAGAATTTATCAAAACAATAAATCATGATCATCAACCATCAATAAACACACACTCACCAATTATTTTAACTGATTTCCCCTCTCCAATAACCTCTCTTTCACTCCAATCTTCCTTAAGCAACAACATACCTATTCACAGAAACACACAAGTAACAAACATTTCTAAATACAATCAAACCCCTTAATAAAGAAAATATGCTCCAGAAACATTAGAGGCTTGTCCATTGAACACAAACACAACTTATGGTTCGAATACTACAAAAGCAACAAATGGGACATTATAATCACTACAAAAATCAATGAAAACACTAAAACGTTCAAATACTGGACATCCAACATATTCAAAACCTGATGGACACATAACTCAACACATACTGGCCAGGGTATGGCTATCAGCCTAACCTCACATCTTGCCACCGAGTCTTTAAACACCAAGAAATCCCAGGAAGACTACTTATTGTACTTGATCTCTCCTTCCCTAGATAAAAGTTCGTTAGAATTATAGACATCTACATCCCACTATTCAATCACTCTCTCAAAACATCAATTCACAAAAACTGCAAAAACCTCATTATAGATGCACACAACAAAAACTAGGCAATAATAATTGGAGGGGATTTTAATGAAGTCATCAACCCCTTAATGGACAAACAATCACCCAATCACCAACCAAATGACAAAACACCCAGCAACTTCTCAACTTTCTCCAAGAACATAACATAACCTTTTAGACTTGTTCAGAGAAATAAATCCATACAACAAAGAATTTACTTGGTACAACACCAGAAACCAACACAGCAGAATCGACCAAAATTGGATATCTACAAAAGAAACCTGGAACCTAACAGAAGCCTACATTGATAAAAACACAGCACCTTTAATAAACAGCGACCATGTGGCTACAATATGTCACTTAGAAATATGGCAACTCTCCATACCAATCCATCAAATACACATGCACAGGAAAAGTCTATACAATTGGCTATATACCTTAGAGAAAAACTGGCAGAAATTTCAACAATCAATTGAGACAGCAATCTCACAACACAAAATCACATCAAGGGCAACCAACTCTCAGTAGAATTTTCTAAAAGAAACCATCCTAAAGCAGCTAATAAATTCATCAAAAAGATCAAACATAACAAAAGAATCTCCCAAGATCCAACTACTTCCTCCCCAGCACTCAACAAAATTACAGGTCTACTCAAACTTCTTCAACTAACAAAACAAGTCAAACAAACGCCATATAACTTCAACTTTCCCCCACATACTTGAATTATCCACAATTAGCATAACTTCTTCCCAAAACTTAGAACTCAACACAATCATAATCAAACTAAAATTAGCACTCCAAATAGTCACCAAATATAGAACAAAACAAAAAATTACAATGGAAATATTTAGGAAACTGCAACACATGAACAACAACAAACATGCAATCATCAATAGCATCCTAGAAAAGCCATACAGGCACATCACCCTGAACAAAATTATAACAGAAGATGCTATTCCAAAAATAATAACCAAACCATCACAAATTAAAGACATAGTCAGAACACACTATTACTAATGGACAGCAAAAAGAAACACTCAAACAATTGCTCAATGGCCAGAATGGGTACAGGAATACACATCCAGACCCAACATTGATAATAAATGATACAACCATACAACACACCTTATTACAAAAGAAGAGATACTCAAAATCATTCACTCTAGAAACAACACATCATCCCAGTTCCCTCAGAAATACCATATATCATCTTCAAAAAACTTGGTCCCAAAGCAATCTCATTTTTTATAGAACTTTGCAACAACATCCTCAAAACACAAATAATTTCTAATGACTGGAAACAAAGAAATTTGATACCAATTCCCAAATCTCAAGAATGGAACAACAACCTCAGAATAACTAGACCAATCACACACTTCTAGAAACTGGCAGAAAAATATTTACAAAATGCATCAACGATAGACTGGCCAAAGTCCTAACCAAACACAATATCCTCTCTCAACACAATTGGGCAGTATTACCGGACTGCAGTACCTGAGAACCGATTCATATTATTCAAAACATCATAGAACATGCCAAATCGAACTCAAAACAAGCCTGGATTCTTAGTCAAGACATGCAAAAAGTGTATGACTCAGTATCAACGGAGATGCTTTTCAAGGCACTAAAAAGAATCAAAATCCTTTCAACCATTATAAACTTTATATCAAACTTTCTCTCATCCCACAACAATACAGTTTCCACACCATTTGGTCCTACTGAACCATATCTAGTGGAAGATGGCATTGATCAAGGAGACATAATCTCACCACTGCTTTGGCGAATCTTTTATGACCCACTTTTATCTAGAATAGCAACTGCACATAAAGGCTATACAATGATATCCAAAACCTATGATAACATCAGACAAGGGTGGACTCTAAAAACCATCAACATTCCAGCATGCTCCTACATGAATAATACCACATGGTTTGCAAACAACCAATACGAACTTCAAAGTATTTTGAATACCACAACCTCATTTTATAAACTCAATGACATTCAAATCAATCTGACCAAATTAGCACTCCTTATTATTAATGGTACACAACAAGATAGAGGCCAAGGGGCAGTTCTTCAGAATCAAATCATCAAAGGCCTCGCCCCCACTACCCCAATTAGAATATTGGGCACATGACACTGTACCAAAGGTAACAAACAACACCAAACATCACTTATGAAAACCAAAGCAAACAAAATTACAAAACTACTCGGATCAAAGAAAATCAGACAAACAAAGCAGATATATCCTCAACCACATCCTAATTCCAAATCTGGAATATCTACTCAATGATATGGTTCTATCTAATCAAAAATGTTAACAAATAATGTCCAAAGCCCTCATAATATTCAAACACAAAATAGGACTCACAAATACAGTTCCCAACAACATTTTCTTTAGCAAATATAAATACAACCTAATCAATCTTTACGAAAGACAAATGCAAATGCATGCATCTAACTTCCTCTCCAGAATTAACAGCAACAACCTCTCTAGCATTACAACATGCTACAGACTTCAAGATACCCAAAACTCCTTCTGGTCACCTTTATCAGTCACCCACTATATCAACAACAAAATCCTACCAACTGGCATGAATCTCACACATGATATCATCTGGGAAACTAGGAAATCTGGAATTCAATTCAATATGCCACCAGATATAATTATCTTCAAAAACTAGAAGACACGATAGAACAACACTCATGCAGGCCATGGTCAAACAACCTGAGATACAAACTGGCCAAAAACAACCTAATGTTTATCAGACAATATTGAATGAGGACTGAACAAAAACACTCTCCTGGCCACAACTACATGCTAAGTCTAAAAACCAGCATATAGAAAAAGAACCATATTGGTACACAGATATTAGCTCTACACTTCAAGCACTCTTAAACCTAGACTTACTTGATTATCACGGCGTACAGAACATCTTTCATCAATACATTCCTGATCCAATAGCAAAAATCCACAAATACCACTGGGCAATCATACTCAACAACAACAACAAATCCATAAGCAAAAGACTGAAAAATACACATAATCACATAATCTACACACACTACAAAAGAATCACAGGAGGCTCCCCAATCACTCCTTGCAAAGGCTATCAACTAAATGAAAATTACTCAACAGTCAAGAAATGTACCTTCTCCTCCCAAAGACCAGAAATTATACAAATTCCTGCCTACAAAACTAAACGTAGCAATAATAACACATCCAATCCAAACCCGCACTGTAGAATCAGGATATCACCACACAGTGCACTTCAAGCACTCACACTTAACAAAGCTGCAAATTCAGATCCACTGCCACCTCCACCAACAGTCTTAATCCCTTCAAACACCTGTCACATCACCAATATTCACAGATACTGGTAAGGAAATGCCAACACAATTAAAGATTTGATAGATATTGCAAACCAAATCAAAAATTTAACCCACCTGTCCACATACACAGATGGATCATTATTGTGGCACAACAACAAACAATATATGGAAATCAGATAGACCATTCAGAATGGAGGAGCAAACATAGCCTCATTCAAAGGTCAAATTAGTGCATTCTTATCATCCATAAGAGCAGAACTGGCTGCAATTCTTTCACTCCTCATAGTATTACCCCAAAAAACAGATATTCACATCCATACAGACAGTCAAGCAGCAATAAAGGCAATAAATCAAGCTAGCAACCTTCTGATCCATTTACTGATTCACAAAACTAAAAATTTGATACACACTCTAGCAATTATAGAATACAGGCAAAACATTTCAAATTCCACTAATTCTTCACAAAGTAAAAATGCACACCAGAATCCTAGGCAATGAAGAAGCAGACCAACTAGCCAAAATCGACTGCAGAAATATGAACCCAGGCACAAGAGCAATCTTCATCAATCCACTCTTTTTTGCAAACTGGAGCTTTGCAAAATGGGAGAATGAAATCATAGACATTCCAATTAAAGAATTCTGCAAACACATTTTTCGAGTCAAACACATTGCACAATGGAGTCTTCTACATAGAAATCGTACACAGATTAATTACACTTCAGAGAAGTACACCAATTGGAAAGCAACATTCGAAAATATCAACCCCAGCAACATAAACCAGGAGACCACAACTTTTGAAAACCAGGCACAAAGAAGATTCCAGATTAATCTATGGAACCAAGAACTCCTGACAATGAGCAAACTCTTAAAAGAAACTCCACTACATATAAACAAAACGCATGTATTATATGTCCAAATATCAAAGACAACTTTCATACACTCACATGTGCAACAATACTAGACACACATACAGAATTCCTGAAAAGAATTATCACAACACTAATGAGCACAGAAGACAATCAACAAGAGAAAAGACAAACACGACAGAAAATTTATACAATGTTCCAAAAAATCTCATCAATCACAATTGAAGAACTCATCAAAAGACTGGTCAGTACAGAATTGACCAATGAAATCAACAACCTCACATGCTATCTTTGCACCTAAAAAAAGTGGCTACATATAATACAAAGCACATCTGGAAAAAATAAGGAAACACAGATGCATAATCATGAGCAATTGAAAAAAAACCAATGGAATTTCTGCCAGAAATAAATGGTTCCACAAAATCATCCAAAAAAGAAATTCCAGCAATCAAAGTCAAATGAATGAAGAAATCATCCAGGAACAAAGAATCAAAGAATGTTTCCAAACTGCTTTATAGATAGACATCTTAAAGGATACACAGACTTATTTTTCATAATTCATCTTTCACTTTTCATCAAGACTAACATGGCCTCCTTGGCATGTTAGGCCTCTATAGGGTGGCAACAGGCCGATCGGTAAGAAAATTTTCTTTCTTTAGATAGCAGAATTTGTAATAAGAAGTCAGATGCAAATGTATATAAAATGTATATAACAAACTTTTTAACAAATAAAGTAAGGATGGATCAGTTTTTTTTTTTTAAAAAAAAAAAAAAACCTTGGCATCAAATGGAACAATAACCTTAGACACAAATTGCAAAAATACAATATTATCTTTCTGTTTCATATATTTAACAAAGATTGCATCAAGATACTTAGATGGCACCAAATCTCTAGAAACCACAACTATTGAATAATTCATATACCAAGATGATATAAAGACATTACAGATATCATATAAAAACTTCTTGATAATAATCTAATAGAACAATAAGGCCTCCAAAATTCTATTCACTTATACACCTCAATTGAACAACTAGCAAGAGCTCACTGGGCAATATTAAATATAAAAATTCTGAAACTATTAATAGGAAACAAAGACTCAGAAATATGCAATGAAAAGTAATATACACATACTACAAGAGAATCCAAAGAAATTAACCCCTTACTCCATATAATGGCTGCTCAATAAACAAACATATCTCCAATACATATAGTTGTACATTTCAAAGTTTTACAAAACAGACTGTACAAATACCTGTTAGGCACACTTTTAAAACTTTAGCAACACACATTTAGGTGAACTTTTATGAAGAACTCAAATGTCACTATACAGTACACAACAATAACTCAATTTTGAAGTTAATATATAACCTTCTTCAGCAACATCTATTCAAATAATCATCAATTCAAACCAATAAAAACTCATATATATGGGTTTAGTTGGATTTTGGAAGATACCACACAATCAACTTACACTTTCAAGAGATAGATCACAGGTCTATCATCTTTTACAAGAGTGGAATTAATATCTATACTCACCCTAATACTTGCGATTCCATATAATTCTTTAATAAATATCTATATAAACAGTCAAGAAGCAATCCAAACAATCCACAAAGTAAAGAACTGATATTAAACAAAAAGTATATATTACATTTAATTGGTTCATCATGCTTAATATCTTGCATAGAAGCAAACAATTCAAGATTCAGTTTAACCTACATAAAGTAAAATCTTACATAAGTATAGTAGGTAGGCAAGGAGTTGGTAGACTCTAACAAAAATTGACTATATTAATATAGCACCAGGAGCAAGGGAAGTGATATCCACTCCTATAATGACAACATTAAACAGTTATGCAAAATAGAGACATAACATCATATATACTTCAATAAAAGACTTCATTAAATTACTTTTTTTACATCAAACATATTGCACAATGGAGATTACTCAGAAAAAATAAAAAAATATAAATTCACAATGAAACAAGATAATGGACTGGTAAATTATATTTAGATACATTAATCCTAGAAACAGCACAGTAACACATCTTTTACTAACCAATACAATAGAAAATTCACAAGTAATCTCTGGAACAATAAATTGCCTACACTCAACAAACTTCACTATTACAAATCTCATGTATATACTAATAACAAATATATTATCTGTCTCAATAAGAAAACCAATACACATCCCTTTATTTACTTAATCAACATACAAACACACTCAAAGATAATCTCAAGAATTTTAAATCAACCAAAGAACCACCTTCTTTAATAACCATAATTTGAAACCTATCATATAATACCTTAAATATAAAAATTATCGATCTCATTTAAGGTATTATCAGAAAAGTCTTCATACAGCCTATCATAGACTTCACACAATCCAAAATTAAAGCCTACCAAGTAATATACCAAATGTTAAACTTATATAGATCTTTCTTACAAACATTATAGAACGATAGATGCATAAAAGTTAAACAATAGGAAAGGTAGCAAAAAATTTTCAAGAAAAAGAAAAAATCTTATTATTATAACTAACCAAAATAACTATCACACATAGTTTTAAAAAAATACTAATCAAAAACAAATACATAGAACTCACCAATTAATCTATAAATAGTTACTTTTTAGAAAATATGAATATCTTTTCTCATTGCTCTTTTAATTTTAATACTAACTATTTATTTTTGACATGTTACGTCCCTATAGTAGGTGGCAACAGGCTGATCAATAGAATAATTCACCTTAGATAGTTGAATTTGTAACTAAAAAGATAATATGAGTTATAAATATATGTAATATATAGACAACAAATATTTTCTCATATGACCTATGGCAATGGTTAGCACTCCATAGGTCCTATCACAAGATTCTGATTCAAGTCCTTCAAGCAGCAAAATTAAAATTCTGCCAATCCTTATTAAAGACAGGTAATCTGCCTGCATAACCTGGTAATCTGGTATTACTCATAGCTAATCATTACCCTGATCAGGCAGGTCTATGAGTAGGTGATACAGTGCTATGCTCCTGCATCATAAACCTGATGTGGTAGAGTCTGCAACCAGTAAAACCTAATTCGCACCCATTGAGTTTGTGGATCCTTAACTGAGCAAGAATAGATTCCAAGCTTAAAGAACTGGGAATTCCGGAAGAAGAGTAGATCTTATACTGGTGGGATGCTTAAAAGCATGGGCAAATTTGGGTAATGTAGATCATCGAAAAACCTTGGTAGAAGAGGGAACTTGTGCATCATACTGAAGTACTTAAAATCTTTGGTACAGGTTAGAGCATATACAATGGTTTGATAATCAAACTACTCTATAAAAGTGATTTGGTAAAAATGAAGAAAGTGTCATATATTCTAACTATATCACACTGGCACAGGTATAGGGTGATCATATACATGATATATAGTATAGTTGTCTACTTACCATAAATAGCTTATATAGTTTACATTGAATCATATAAATCAAAGTGTATATAACATATTGTAAATGTATATCTGCGAAAAATACATTCAATAAAGGATATAGACACTCAACAAACTTCACAATCGCAAACCTCACGTATATACTAATAACAAATGCATCATCTGTCTCAATGAGAAAACCAATACACATTCCTTTATTTGTTCAATCAGCATACAAAAACATCATGATAAAATACTTAATATACTCAAAGATAATCTCAAGAATTTTAAACCATCAAAAGAATCACCTCCTCTGATAACCACAATTCAAAGCATATCACATAATACCTCAGATGCAGAAATTATTGACCTCATTTAAGGTATTATCAGAAAAGCTCTTATACAACCTATCACGGATTTCATACAATTCAAAATTAAAGCCTGCCAAGTAATACACCAAACATTAAACACATAAAATCTTTCTTACAAATGCTATGGAAAGAAAGATGCACAAAAGTTGAACAATGGAAAAGGCAGAAAAAAATTTCCAAGAAAAAGAAAAAATCTCATTACTACAACCAACCAAGGCAATTATCACACATAGCATTGGAAGATATGCTAATTAAATACAGATATATAGAACTTACCAATCGATCCACAGATAGTTACTTTTTAGGAAACACAAACTTCTTTTCTTTTCTTTTTTTTGATTTCAACACTAACTAGTCATTCTTGTTATGTTAGACCCCGAAAGTGGGTGGCAACAGGCTGATCAGTAAGAATAACCTTCTTTAGATAGCTGAATTTGTAACTAAAAAGATAATATGAGTTGTAAATGCATGCAATATGTAGACAACAAATCTTTTTTTGAATCTACGGGTCCATAGTGCAGTAATTAGCACTCCGTAGGTCATATCACAAGATCTGTAGATCAAATTCTCTAGGGGACAAAACCTCTGAAAAGCAGGTATCGATTTGATTCATTGGTATAACCGTAAATTAACCGATGTTTCATGTATAGCTGTGATCATCTGAAGACTCTGTCACCAGACTGTGGTTACAGACCAGTACTATACAAGATTGTGATATGGTTGAACATCCAAAATTGGATAGGATTATCATTGGCGCAACCGCGTTACCATGTCTGGTAACAAGAAGAGTAGACATTAAAAACTGGTAGCATGCCACTGAAGGACAGGTGATAAACAAGTCAGCACTCCAACTGGGAGGTGGAAAAAGGTCCTTCCAGCCAATCGCTTGGGCTTTCATCAAGAATTCAAGTATGTGGCTATACCGGGTTTCACAGACTTAACTATCGGGAGGCTTTGGTAGGAGGCGAAAGCTGTGGACCACTCTGAAAGACTGAAAACTGAGGTCCAGGATAAAGAAAATTCGACGGCCTGATAATCAGACTACTCTTAATAAAAATGATCTGGAAATAATTAAGAAGAAATCACATGTCTTTCTGATAATAGGGTAAAATCAGTAGTAATTATACATATAGTAAAATAAATATAGCTACTCATATAGATAGGTTTATTAAATATATATAAAAGCTTAGTTGTAATATGTAATCAGATGATTAACTTGTACAATGTAAATGCGATCAACTTGTACTGGTATATTATAAATAAAAGACATGGCCCTCAATTACCATCATTACAGATCCAACACAAATAAAACAAATTGCAAAAAATTACTTCGCAAAATGGACAAAGAAAAGAGATACACACAACATCCAAAACTGGCTGCAATGGATAGAAGCCTACATGCCCAAACAAAATATTGAAAACCACTGGTACTCTGACATACTAATACTCTTCACAAACACTGAAGTTCAACTGGTCATTAAATTCAGAAACAATGCCTTTACTTCCAGTCCTTCACAAATCACATATATTGCATACAAAAATTTAGGGCCTTAAGCAATTCAATTTATAACAAATCTCTTCAACAAAATCCTATAAACAGGTACAACTCCACTGAATGAAAAAAAAGCCCAATTTATCCAATCCCAAAACCAAAGCCCTGAAACAACGATATCAGCATTACTAGACCTATAACATTGTTGGAAACCTGTTCGAAAATTTTCACAAAATGCATCAATGACAGGCTCACAAAAATTCTTCAACAATTTTCCATTCTATTATCACTCAACTGGGCAGCTCTCCCTGGATGCAGCACATAAGAACCCATCCACATCATACAAAGCATTGTTGAACATGCCAAGCAAAACTCTCAACAGGCATGGATATTGAACCAGGATATGAGCAAAGCATATGACTCAGTATCCATACAGATGTTTCAAAAATCACTACACAGAATCAAAGTTCTAACAAAGATCATAGACATAATTACCAACCTGCTTCAACATCGACATAACACAGTACTCACCTCCTTCGGCCCTACAGATCCCTACGAAGTGGAAGATGGCATTGATCAAGGTGACACCATATCCCCGCTTCTATGGAGA
>CAJVPT010002291.1:0-18103 GCA_910592055.1 Acaulospora colombiana | reverse complement strand
CTTTGGGAACTTTCTTGCCATTGGTATCAAAGGTGTTACTTGACTTTTCTTGGTCACTTGAAGTCAAGTTTTTGAGTAAAAAGGTTTGTAAACAAAAGAGAAAGGATAGAAGTGACTCTTGAAGTCATACTTCAAGTTGTTTTAATAAAAGTATTAAGACTTTATTAGTAAAAAAGTATAAAAACTTCTTGCAAACATCTTTTTTGTGTGTAGTCAGAGAATCAGCAGAAAGAATTTATACTATATTTTATTAAAATATTTATTATAGTATAAAATAAATATATTGATATATAATATAATTTTTATATTTATATTTATATAATATATCTTATTGTTTTTTAAGTATTTATATTAGGCTAAGCTGTAATTTATTAATCAATTGAAAATATATATATTTTTTATTTAAATAATATAATACATACTATAGTTAAGCATTTCTCAAAATTTTAGAAAATTTTCTTTTATAGTAATTTTTAAAGAAAAATCTTTTTACATGAAATAATCTCAAGGAGAGATAACAATAGTAACAATTCTCCTTCATATAATATACATTTAATCCTTGATAACAAGAAAGGGACAATGCTAATTAACAGCAATAGCAATATCTTTATATCTTTATTTTGCTTAAAGAAGAAGAAAAAGTAAGGACAAACTGATTCATAATAGGTTTCTTGAGACCCAGCATTAACTTTACAAAGTTCTTAGCCAGGCCATTGCAAGTTAACACCTTTTTAGGTACTAAGAGAGATTTTAGAAGCAATAATCCAAACTAATAAATCAGTTCAAAGTCAGGGTTCCAAAAATCTATAAGAATGTCCAGATCTTTTGAATCAAATAATAAAGATTAATAGTAAACAATTACAACAACTGATCTATTAACTTACATTATATAAACATAAACACATAAAGGTAAATATAGTCTAGGCATAACAAAACAATAATCCAAGACATGTTAATATATCACAAAGAAGTAATATATATCAATATGACTATATTATTAACAATAAATAAGTAATATATATATAGATAAACAGAATCAATACATAAGGCTGAAACACATGAAGAAACAACATATTTATATGAATCATCAGATTATATAACCCAATATAGTACCCTATTTATAAATTATCACGAAGAAAAATATCAAAATAACCTAATACATATAATAATTTATCTACCTCATATAATAATATTACTCAAAAAAAGTAAAATATTATTAAAATTTTAGAAAAATATGAGAAAGAAATTTTTACTGCAGTAGTGACCTATAGGCAATAATATTAAGAGTTGAAAGGGTTTTCACCTGAACTTCTAATAGAGTGATAAATCACTTCCAAAGTTGTACTTAGAGTAGTAATTACAAAGATGAGTAAGCTAGTTAGCATTTTTTAGCTTTAGTGATTCATGTAATATATATAGTTTACATATGTTTAATAAAGTACACATAACTAGCCTGACAGAGAGTTAAAAGAAAAATAAGAAAGAAATTTTTAGAGTATTATGAAATATTGCTACTGGCTATAATCCTTAACAAGAACTATGGGAAACTAAAATGTTACAATATAAGCTTGGACACAAGACAGGAAACCAATCATATATTCCAGTAAGAGCTATTCATATGACCTCAATATTAAACAATATCATAGCAACTCTATTAAATATAGATCCTAAAACCTTGACAAAAGAATAGATGCTAAGAAGATATATTATTACTCTGTGAAAAAAGGAACAAGACAAAAAACAAGACCTTGAAGCTCTTATACTTGAAGAAAAGGTATGTAACATATTAACAAACAAGATAGAAAATAATATCATAAGCCATGATATAAAAGAATTCTGGGAAATAGATAATATTACAATGAAAATTTAACCAACTTCTATGGAAACTGAGGAAATTCAACCAATTAAAGAAGTTGAAATGGAAGACTGGAGTATAACAGAACTGGCAGAAGCAGAAATAATTAAGGAAATAGTTTAAGGAACCTATATTATAGAAAATATTTCTTATAATACATGTAATAGAATATAAAGTTCTATAGTCAATCCCTACTTTATTAAACAAATAGGTATAATTAAATTGAGAGTACTTCAAGCTATACTATCAGGAGATAACAAAGAAGAAGGAATCAAATATCTCAAGGAAATCCTAAGTATTCTCAAGAGGCAAAATTGCTTCAAGACAGAGTTTATCAATGGCAACTATTGAATCACTTTTGACATTGATAAAAAGGAGAATGCAGCATAATATTTAGAATCAATTAATAAAAAAGAAGAGAAAAACTTCTTTATCAAAAGAATGAATAAGATAAAAACACATGTTCAACTTTTCAATGATTTGCTTTAAACAAAAGATTCTTCAAGCCAAAAAACTTTCTTTTAGTAAAAAACAGATCAAAGTATATTATATTGCAAGATACAAAACACGAATGTAATAAATAATCAATTAGAAAGACAATAGAAGAATATAGAGAAATGGTTAATATTCATGAATATCATATAGCTTTTCATTAAAAAAGATTCAGAATTTTTTTTTTCACATATTGTGAGCACAACAAGTTGAAACAACATTGGATACTCAAGATTAAAGCAAATCAAATAAAATTAGTAATAGCCCAAAAAGAACTAGATGACCAAAAAATAATTCAAATACTTAAAAAATGAAAGTATCATTTTTTAAAATTATATGGGATAAAGGGAAGATCTATAGAACTGATATTTAAATTATTTAATTAGACAAAAGTAAAAACCTCTTATATACCAAGAAATAAGATTACTCTAACACTACAAGATTATATCATAATATACTTTGAAAATAAGAAAGATTAAAAGATGCACTTTAGCAAAAAATTATGATTGAGAATCAAAGACTAGTATGAAGTGTGAAAAACCACTACCAGCATCAATGTAGAATGTTTATTAACTCAAACAACTTATATGAATCAGAAATTTCAGATAATCTTATTAAAAAAAAAGAAAAGTTGAGATACAATAGTCATAGAAAGAAAACAGATAACTATTGTAGCAGGCTAATTGTCAAGTCTGTCACTAATGACCAAAGACTTATATAACTTGTGAATAAAAAAGTATATTATTCTATTATATATGCAAAACACCAAAATCAAAACAAAGATGTAAAAAGATTTGTATGAGTTTTAAGATAGTTTTCCTTAAAACTACTTATAACTTCATTGTTATAACAATCTATTCAAAAGATTTATTTTAAGATTCATCATTTTATTAAGTTATTGAAAAAGTTATATTTATACATTTTTACATATAAGACTATTACATAATTACTATGGTTATTCTAGTATTATGTCATACATAAATTGCTTCATGGTCAGCTAACTTTTTATTACCTCAGCTCATAGCTTTTTACCTTTTTGATGTGAATGGATTGTTCGCGTATTTTCTATCTTGTAAGGGATATAGTGATAATCAGTAATTGATTGTTTTGCATAAGCTTAGGTCATTTTACTATCATTGGTCACGTGATCACAACAAGAATTCTGAACTCAGTCTGACTTCTTTGACTTTTAACACTATATTGAGATGGAATACCAGCATATGGCAAAAATAGATACTGGGAATAGTAGGAATTACTATATAAGAATTAATGAATGTACATCAAAACCAGATCTACCAGCTACTGGTAGCAATAGGGAATCCTTAAAAAAAAGAAGTCATACTTAATATAGAGAGATGCAAAGTCAAGGAAAAGAAGAAAACAGTAACACTAGTATTAAATAATAAGAGAGACAAACAACAAGACAAAAACTAGAAGCTCCAATCAAATTCAGGCCAGGAATCTGAAGTACTTCAATTATACAAATTAATTGAAAAACTTGGCAAAAGAATTGATAAACTGGAAAAATATCCACTTAGACAGAGGACTAACTGTTTCTAAAAGGAGCACCAGTTCAATTATAGAAGGATAGGGAATATCCACCCACTATTCTCAACATCCAAACAACTAACAAGAACAAAGTATGATAGAAAGAACAAATTAGTATAAAGGATTAACTGTACAATCAAGACCTTAATATTTTTCTTTAAATTGAAAAAATTGTATTCATAAATAGAAAAATACCATTAGAAAAAGAAAAATGGAAAGATATAGATATTAAAAAGGAAGTAATAAGAATTGGAACACACAATATCAGAGGTATTATTGATAAAACAATTTAAAATAATCTTATAGAAGAAATACTAGAGCAAGATATTGAAATTATAGATCTATATAAAATAAAGCAAACAAAACAAAGGCAAAATAGAACTTTCAAAATCAAGTGATATATAAATACTTCCATAATACCAACAAAAATATCCCCTATGGAGCATAAGTTAGCTTATTGGTAAGAAAGAATCTGAAAAAAAAAATAGTATTAGTAGAAGAAGTAGAAAAATATATAATAGTAATATGCTTATGAGAAGAAATAAAATATGTATCATCTGGATTTATATCCCCTTTGATAAACAATGAAATAATAGAATATAAGTGAAAGTATAAAACTTTATCAAAGAAAAGCATAGCCAGAATTTTCACATAATAATTATGAAAAATTTCAATTCTGTATACAACCCTGCATAATATAGAGTATCAACTTCTAGGTAACATTCAAACCATTTTGGCATCTAGAAATCAACTATTTAACTCTCTAGATAAATAGGATTTCATAGATATGCAAGCAATATGGGAAGAAAAAAACAAAACTTCAATAAGATAGAATGTTAATAGTGATAGCCAAATAGATTTTATATAGATATCACAGATTCTTACAAAATTTCTATTACTCTGTTTCAACAATTAAAATATAAAAGAAATTACTGGCAGTAACCATACAATACTCATGATAATATTATATGATGACAATCCTTTTTCAAGAGATATCATCATCCATTCCTCTATAAAGAATAAAAAAAAAATTGATATTAAAGGATCAACAGTGGAACAATGGCAAGTATTTAGAAAAAGTATAAACCATAAGTTTAGAATAATGCTAGAGCCTTTATTAAAAGAAGAATCAAAAAAGAGTAGAAGAGAAACTTATATAAACACAATATAGAAAGTTTTTGAAAAACAAATATGTAAGACAGCACACAATAAGTGACAAGTAAGAAGATATCTGCTACTCAAGAAAAATATTACAAGCATAGTTCAGAATATATTAAATATAAACAAGTTTTTCAATTAAAAATACTCCTCAAAAAAGTGTAAATCTTACAAGAATCAAATAAGTTATAGTCTTTTAGTATAGTGATTAAGAAATACAATATACAATAGACGCAATCTCAATCCCTAAATTGAAAACCATTGTATTCAATATAGTGTTTAAAATATATCATGGATACTTTTGAAAAAAGAAATAAGTGATACAATAGAAGGCCTAAAGCTAACCTGTCAGAATAAAGAGATAAAACAAATAAAAGATGCTATTAAAAAGGCCCTAAAACAAAGGTGTAATAATTTGTGAAATAATTAAAAAAGAATAGTAAACTCTTTGATAGATAGGGAGTAAATTAAAATAGTTCTGAATAAAGTCAAAGTCAAAAATAGAAAAATGACTACATAATAACTAGAAAGGATAAATAGAAAAAGAGATAAGAAAATATCATCAAGAAGTATTCAGAACATAAGATGTTGACTTCAATGGCCTAATAGAAGACTGAAAAGAAGAATACAGTTCCAAAAGCCATATTAAAAAAAATGGTATAAGAATCTCTTAAAGTTGATTTTTCAAGAAGAACTAGATGAAACACACCGAGTGCTCCCAAATAATAAAGCTCTAGGAAAATTACAAATTAGTTACAAAATATTAAAAAAATTAGATTCAGAAGAAAAACTTTACCTGAGAAATATACTGAACTGCTTTTTAAAATTGGAGGTCATACTATATAGATAAAAATAAAGTCATATTTATACAATAGTAAAAGCAAAGCCATGGAAGTGTGAGCTCACCAACATAAGACCAATAGTGCTGCTAGAAGCTATATGAAAGTGTTTCACTAAAACTCTCAAAAATAGATTGGAAATATTTGTAAGAGCAATAATATTCTGAGATATAACCAAGTTTACCTAAGTCATCCAATGAAAGCATAACTTTATACCTGAAAGTTAGAAGACAACTACTGAAATAGTCTTAAGACACTATGAGTATTTTGATAAAACAAACATCTTTTTTTAAAGACTGAAAAATGTTGTCAAATAGAATTTCAAAATAATCAAGGATTTTATATCTGGCCATGAAACACTAATGATTTGCTAGAATATATAATATTTCAGATCACATGATCTGACTGCTGATCCTGAAGCTCTGAGATGATGTAAGACCAGAATTACTAATAGTATATAGATAAACATCAATAGATTTATAGTAATAATTGTGTTTTATTATAATTGTCTTTATCATATTGTTCATTATTTTATTTTATTTTCTTTTTATTAATTACATGTATCGGATAATCAAAAAAACTCTTTCCCACAGATCCTTTTTTTCTTAAAAATTTTCTTTTTTGGTATTTTGGAAAAAAAAAAGAAAGTAAATGGAAGAGATGAGTTCTTAAAGAGAAACTAGAAAACAATATAGTTCAGGGTGACCCAACTACAACAAAAATATTTTAGCAAAAGATAACACAAGAAATATGTGCAAAGAATCGAATCCAAATACTAGAAAGAAAAACAACAAAAACAAAGGAAAAACAGTTTTACGAGAAGAAAACAGATCAAAAAAACACATGAACAGTTTCATTAATAAATAGCAATCAATTTTGAAAGGTCCAAATAGCATCAAATCCAGAAAAACGACAATTGACAACTCCACCTGGAGCAAGCAAGTAAAAGAAGAAATCTTAACAACGTCAATCAACTGAGGAAGCACATCTGCTATGAAAAATCCAAAAGAAAACCTAGCGACACTACCAGGAGATATAGGAACCAAAGCACGAACCATTGACTCAGAAGTAGAAATAGATTTGGAAGAATAAAACAGAGAAAACATCTCTCAAACAGAAAAAACCCTGAAGAAGAATGGCAGACTGAGTAAAGAAATGGAAAAACAAAAACCAACACTTTTGGCAAGCCCAAGTCCAGATCCCTCTTTGATGGAAAAACCAGATTTGAAAGAGAAAAAGTCAAGATAGGAATAAAAGCAAGTACAATTCCAGGTCAAACAACAAGTCAAAAAGTTGCCTTTCTTATTAAGAGTCTAGACTCTATTATTGACCTTATGTCAATCTTTAGTGAAGAAAAAAATGAAAATGAACACATCATAACTATATTTGAGGATAAACAAGCTGCAGATGAGGCATGTAATGTAATCTTGTCTGATACAAGTAATATGCATCTCAAACACATGGCAACCATATTACTAGTACAAAAAAAGGAAAACAATATCATAGTATGGGATATATCCTTAGAAATTAAATTCATTGAAGTATGACAAGCCTTTGTCAAATATGGTGAGATTACTAATATCACTATGACAACTCAACAAATGTGGCAAACTACTATAATAATCTATGCAAACAAAGAAAACAAGAATACAGTTATTAATAAATGGAGTGTTTCACTAAGAGCAGACTCAGTCAGAGTATTTGATGCTCAATGGAATGTTGAACAAATAAAAGCAAGAAGGACCATAGTAACCAAACTAACTAACCTGCCATCAAATACAACAGTCTTTGAATTTTGACAAATATATGAGCAAATCAAGGCCAAATCATATTACATTCCAAGATATCTTTCATACAAAAGAAAAAGATTTGTAGTAATTAGCTTCTAAAATGAGAAAACCAGAGAAGCCACCACTAAAGAAAATTTTTAACTTGGAGAAACCATAGTGGAATGGAAACACATTGAAACCAAATTATGCAACCTTTGCAGTAGTGCAGAACACTTAGTAGCAAACTGTTCACTAAAGGAATGCCATACACAATGGAAGCAGTACAGATCAGAACAAGCTAAATGCTTTGGTAAACTTTATATCAAATACAAGCCAGTAAAAACAGGAGTAATTAGAAACCTAACCAAACAAAAACACACTACCACGAAACCAGGATCTTATGCAGTAGCAGCCAGGCAAGGTCAAAGAACTAGAGATAACCAATCTTTTAAACCAAAGTCAACAAATACAATGGATGAAATCCTAGAGATTTTAAGAGAAATCAGGAGGAAAATCAAGAAAATTAAAGAGGATATAGCAGATTTAGATGAATGCATTGTCAACCTGGAGAGCTACAATGAAAAATATATAGAACAAGTGGAGAAACTCCAGGATACCGAAGAGAACCAAAACCATATAGCAGTAAATAATGAAGAAATGCCCGACAACCTACAAGATATCCAAGCCAAACAATGACATATCCACTTTATCATGAATAGATTAGATCAAAATATGAACTGAATATTTAACACATTGACAAATACCTTGAACTCGAACTCATCCCAACTCAACTCCATCCATCAATGAGTCGAAACACGAAAAATACCATAAACAATAGTAATATCTCCTTAATAGAAGATACAATAACTAATGACATAGATGACATCACTACACTCAACAATTCACAGACAAACTTAACACAGTACACAACAACTAACAAACTATACAAAACAGAAGAAAATCAAAAAGACACTATTCGGTAAGCTACAACATATAATATCCAAGGCTTGATCAATAATCAAAAAAGAAATGACTAGTTTACTTGGTATGCTATAAAGGAATGGAACATAGTTGTAACAATAGAGACGAATTAGACAGTTTCACAATCCAAACACTGGAAGCATCCAAAATACAATATAATATGGTCCCACAATAAGGAACAAAAGATAGGATAGGGATTAAACATCATACTCAACAAAGAAATAACAAAGAGAGTCTTCAAGTATGACACATGGCCAGGAAGACTCATTCACATAGACTTAGCCTTCCCCAAAAAACAAAAATTAAGAATAATAGGAGTTTATTTTTCAACTCAATAGGGAGACAAGAATAAACAAGGCATCCTAAATCAATTAAGATAATGGATCAGGTAAGCTATCTAAAAAGATTGGCATCTCCTGATCCTGGGAAATTTAAATGGTATATCCAATCCAGTATAGGATAGAGACAATATAGTAGAAGGAGTACAGCCAACAAGCTCTCAAGCCCCCAGATAGAAATTCTTGTGAACAACTGCCTCAAAGATACATACAGACTTCACAACCCTACCAAAAGAGAGTTCTTTTGGAACCAAAATACTTGCAGCAGTAGAATAGATCAAATATGGATAAATATACTACCTACCTGGTAAAGCAAGAAAGCTTTATCAGTGAACCTTTAGACATTTTCATCCTCAACAATCACAAGCCAGCCATAACAGAAATAGAAGCATGGCAACTAAGCTTAAGACAATAACCAACCTATTACAAATCCAACATCAGATACAACTGGTACTTAACAAACAATGAACAATGGGGAAAGTTTACACTAGAAATAGAAAACTCTTTGATTAACAAAAAAGCTAAACCCATGTCCATAGATAAACAATGGAACAAACTACAAAACTACCTTCTAGGAGTAGTAAAGCTACACATTCCCAAAAAAAAACACTACTAGAAAAAAGGAATATCTAAAGAAGACAAGTCAGTGAAGAGGCTACTTTTACGGCTACAACTTCTTAGAAATAAAATAAAAGTGACTTTGAAAACGGATGGCTCACCTTCTAACATAGTGAAACATCTCAAGAAAATCTAAACAATCTAAAACAACAAATGAAAAGAATTGAGAAGACACATCCAAATGACTATCTATCTCTTTGGCTTATACTCATACAAGAAACAATAAAAGCCCATAAAGTCCTAATTTGCACAATAACTCAAAGAAGAAAAAACCAAGCTATCAAACAAAGAATAGCAATCAGACAAACCTTCCTAGTAACAAACAAAAAAGCAATAATAAACAGCATTATGGATAGATCCAAAAGATCCATCATTCTAGATAAAATAATTATAGAAGAGGGGGAAGCAATAAATATTTTGACTGAACTGAAGAAAGTAAAAGCTGTAGCTAAAAAACATTTCAAGGACTGGACTTCAACAAGAAACATCATATCAATAGCTGACCACTTCTCATGGAAAGAGGAATACAGACCCAAGAACAATATCAACCACTGATGATAAAACATAGTTCTAATAGAAATATCCAAAGAGGAGTTAAAAAGGGCAATTAAAGATAGAAGCACAACGTCTTCTCCAGGAAGAAACCAGATTCCATACTTAGTGTACAAGAAACTAGGCAAACTGGCCTTGAAAGAAATTAGGAACATCTTCAATTGAATTATCAATGAAGGCTCCATATTCAATGAATGGAGCAAAGAAGCTATATACCCTATATCTAAACCAAAGAACTGGTAGAACAACCTAGACATAGCAAAACCAATCACACTACTAGATGCAGAAAGAAAAATCTTTACTAAGATTTTAACTGACAGAATTGCTTCATGCTTAACAAAGAATAGGATCCTATCTAAACTAAATTGGGCTGCATTTCCAGGATACAGCATATAGGAACCCATTCACATAATAAACAATATCATTGAACATGCTAAAGAAACAAAAAAACAAGCATAGATTCTCAGTTAAGACATGTCAAAAGCATACTATTCAGTGAATTTAGAGATACTGACCAAGGCCTTAGAATAAATAAAAATTCCAACACAGATAGTTAATATTCTATGCAATATCTTCAACCAGAGACAAAACATAGTTCTTATATATCACAGCCTAACATAGGAATATGAGATCAATAATGATATAGATCAAGGAGACACAATTTCCCTATTATTATAAAGGATCTTCTATGACCCATTAATTACAACAATCGAAAAAAACTTTATTGGCTATGCAATAATAACCAAATCCTGCAAGGATTTTAAGCTAATATGGGTAAATAAAAAAGTAAACATTGTGGCAATGCCTACATGGATAACACTACATAGATCACAGATAATAGAGAAGAACTACAACAAATTATTAAAAAAGCAGAAGAGTTCTACAAAATAAACAATATAAAAATCAATTCACAGAAGTCTCAGCTTTTAATCATCAATGGAAAAGATGACGATTTCATATAAGGTATAAAAATGGATATAAACAAATAGTTAAAGGCTATCCACAAGGAGTACCAGTAAGAAGACTAAGAGTCTGGTATAACAGTTCAGAGAAAAAATATTACCAAAAAACTCTAATCCAACAAAAGTTCAGGAAGATCAAGAAACTAATAGGAATGAAGCACCTAACTGACAAACAGATGCAGTATATAATTAATCATGTCCTGATTCATAGCACAGAATATCTATGCAATAACATGATACTTTTGGAAAAAACATGCAATCTTCTTATGAGTAGTATTACAGAGTTTTTAAATACAAGCTAGGCTTTGCCAGAACAACCCCAAACAACATCCTCTTCAATAGATATAAATACAACCTAATATACCTTTGGGACAGACAACTCCTTCTACATGTCACTAACTGGACTAACTGAATCAATAAAAACAACATAGCTGGGGAAATAGTGAAAAACAAACTCCAAACTCTATAGAATGAATTCTGGTTCACCAGACTCATTCTAAACAAAATGAAACAACTATAGAAACATATAGGAAAAAACTTAATACATGATATAATCTGGATTATGAGAAAATATGGTTTCACTTTGACAACACTTTTATTTAAAACACCAACACCACTTCCATAAACATAATATTCTCTTCATTGGATAACTATTAAATACAAATAGTACAAAAACATTAAAATGGTGCCAAATTATAAGAATTGAAAGGAAAACTTTTCCAGGATCAACTCCCAGATGGTTTCTAACCTTGAGCACAAAATCAAAGAAATGTTAGAAGTGAAGAAAATCCAAATAATACAAACAGCAACCAATGCCTTCAAACAAGGAATTTATACAACATCCCTTAATATAACAAAACCTCATTGGATATACATACAGAAAGAAGAGAACTAACAATTGAAAAGAAATAAAAAAGAATAAACCAAAATATAACAAGGTACAGACACTATACTCAAGCTCTAGAGAATTTCTCACTGGAAGCATACCAAGGCTGCATGCTAAATGCCCTAGATATTAATAGAGGGGAATGCAGCTTCACAGCAACTTGACAACATTTAATTACTATACCTATCTAAAAAAGCTTAACATCTATAAGAGAAAGCAACACAGATATAAAGGAGTGCAAATGGAGGAACAGAACATCTCCAAATTCTCTTGCTATAACCCTCGCTGAATATACACAGACATCAGAATCACTCACATAAAACAAGAATATAATAGTTAGCATATCAGCTGAAATACGAATAAGAAACAGGGAAAAAGACAAAGTTTTTAATAGCTCACAGGCAAATATAGAAAGGATAGAGAAAATTAGAGAAAAAATTAAGAACTTTGATATTTTTGACCTCTACACAGATGGATGCCTCACAAATTCGAAAGGAAAATACTATATGGGCCTGGGCTGGATTATCATTACCTCAGACTTAGAGGAACATACCTTCCAAGGACAGATCAAATAACATTTCTCATCCACCAGAGTAGAGATAGTAGCTATTATAATAGCTCTAAGTACATTACCTGACCATAGCATAGCAAATGTCTATACCGACAGTCAAGCAGCAATAAATGAAATAAAAAAGACCCTGAAGAAAGACAAAAACAAGATTATGAAAAAACAAAAAAATTTGAATCTTCTACTTTAAATCAAAACCCTATATAAGAGAAGAAAGATCAAATTAGTACTGCATAAGGTTAAAGGTCACTCTGGAATCAAATATAATGAAATAGCAGACCAGCTGGTATAAATAGATACATGGAAAGGCATGAAGCCTGGAGAGAATGAAATTGAAATTAAGAGAATTAATAATTCAGAGATAGGCCTAGAATTACAGTGGAACAATCAATTTATCAAATTCCTCACAAAAATAATTAGACAAAAGCTCACAAACACTATTCATCTAGCAAAATAACACCTCTTGAATAGAACTAGATACAACTTCAATGAACAAATAAGCAAAGAAATTAACTGACAAACAATAACAGCATACTTACAACCCACGAAGATGAGCAATCACCATACAGATAGGGAAGACCAGAAACAAAGAAAGTTCTGTCTAACCTTTGGAATAATGAATTACCAACCAAGAGCAAGTTATATGTAAAACTCTCATCTGTTTACAAAAATAACAAATGTAATAGATGTGGAGAACCAGAAAATTGCACATACCCTTTCCTTGCCAACAACGTAGAACAGAAATGGAAAAGACCCTAATGGATATAACTATAACCTGTGTGGAAAACCACATGGAGAAAAAAGAATTTCAACTCTTTACTATTTATTTCTTAAACAAAAATAATTTGGAATATAAGGAATACTTAATAGCAAACATTAGAGTGGCTTTCTTCAAAGGACTCATATATAGTCTCAAGACAGCTACAGTATTCTGAATAAAATAGAAAGAAAAAACTGAGGATCTTAGAAACCAGTCAGGAATACTCAGCTTTTGATAATAGAAATCCACTTGAAACAATCAAATACCTATACCAATTATGGCAAAGATAATATGAAACCTTTCAAGAGTGGAAAGCTAAGGAGGGAATTACTAGACAAAAAAAAAATCAGTAAAATACGAGACAAGAAAAGAAGATCTCATCTTTACAGCAAGGGAAAAAAATATAAAAGACCAATTTATACGCCTGGTCAATGAGTTTATGAATCAATGGATTACAAACCTTATAGATTACTTTTACATATTTGAAATTTCTTTTAGCATTGGCAAGTTAGCTCCCATTCAGGGGGTTACAACAAGCCGCAAGGTGAGTACCTCAGTAAAGAGGAATTCTATTGAGTTTTATTTGGTAGTAAACAGGTAGTATATCTTAGAATAGCTTCTATGTATTGATACTACATAATTACAAATAAAGCAAAGACTGAACTAGCATTTAAAAAAAAATTACATACATATGATCTCCCAGGAGAATCACTAAGATTATATGTATATTATTTATATATTTTATTATATTTATTTATATTGGGAAAAGATGTATTTAAAGGCCATCTTTTTACTTTACCAACAACTTAGAGTTGTCTGCTCCTAGTTTACATTTAATAAAGTTTTTCTATAACTAAAATACATGATGATAAAATAACTTCCTAACATTGTATATATTATATAAGAGGTCTCAACTATGCAGAATTACCAGGAGAAAATATGACTAAATTAATACAAATTCTTAATAATATTTGTGTGGAAGCAAGAGAAAACAAAAAAATGATATAAATACTTTTCTAAGATATAACAAAGGCATATGATATGATTAGTCTCAATATACTAATCAAGGTCATGAAAGAATTAAAATTCTAGAAGGTTTCATCCAAATTATAATAAGGCTATTTTATAATAAAGAGTTTAGGGTAATATATTAAAAAGTCCTAACAGAAGCATTTATCATAGGAGATGGAATAGATTAAGGAGAAACTATTTTATCTTTAATGTGAAGAATATTTTATAATTCTCTACTATATAAGATCCAAAATGACAAAGCAAAAGAATATAAAATGTCAGTTACCTGGAATCCAGATTTGAAAGGGAGCAGTAGTGGAATTTAGAATTATGACATATAGCAATAGTCTTTATGAATAATACTATATAGATAGTTCAATCAAAAGAAGATATAGAAAAAATATTAGAAGAAACAAGAATATTTTATAGAGCAAATGACTTTCAGATTAATAGTAATAAATCAGTTCTAGTTATTATTAACAATTCAAATCAGTATCCAAAAAAAGTTCAAGTAGGAGACAATAAAGAAATAGTAAGAAAATTGGATAGAACTGAACAAGAAAGGTTTCTGGGGATTTGGATAGGCAATCAAAAAACAGCTATTGAGCTCAAAGAACAGGTGCTTAAGAAAATTAACATAGTTATTAGAGCTTTAAAGAATAAAAAACTAATAGACAAACAAGCTTTTTATATTTTGAATAGAGTACAAATATCAAGAATCAAATTTAGAATATATCACAATATACTATTTTAAAGATAGCAACACCTTAACAATGGTATACAAAAAACTTTTCCAAAAATAAGACCATATTATGCTGATCAATATCCAATAATATAATACATTATTCCAAGATTCATAACTTAAAGAGTGTTTGGATATTACAGAAAAAAAGCTAGATAATAGGATTGTGCAATAGATTAAATGATCCAAGACTAGCTGGAACTAAAACAATTATTAGACTCAAGCAAATACAAGTCAGATACTGGGAGCCTGTTAACATACTTATATGTAACTTATTAAATAATATTCCAGGAAAGATAACTTCTCACTGCAAGTACTGAAGCTAATCAAGAACATAGGTATAAACTTTCAAAGCTGGAAATAAAATGACATTTTCAAATAGAACCAAGGAAATAGTCCAATTAAAAAATACTTGCCAATAGAAGTATACAGAAAAGTAATTCTACCACTTAGAAACAATAAATTGATGTATATAGATCAGTTAGTTAACTATGAAACAAGAGAAATATGAAACTGGTGAATGTTCTAATTGTTACAAAAAACAAGCAAAGGACTTATTTCGGGATGGTACCTATCTATAACTGAGATAATACAAAAAAATAGATTAAAACAGCTTATAGAATTCTGAAAAGAAAAATAGATAAAATGGAGTCTAAAACATTCTATTCTCAATATCAACTTTGACAAATAACAAAAATTCTGGATGGTTACAAGAAGCAAATTTCAACAGCAACAAATAATTTGGGAAAAATTGATTCTAAATAATACTTTAAGATAGCTTAAGATAAAGCACTTCAAATATATCAATCCTATTAAAGATCAAGAATTCAAGCTAGTCCAGTGACAAGGTTATGCAGAAGGTATAAAAAATAGAAAACTAATATATAATTGAAACAAGTTTAGAGAATATACATATGGTCCCCTACCTCAATGCAAGAAGGTCTATCAGAAGATCTTAATTATTGAAAATTCCAAGTCTCAAAGAAGCATTGGAAAGTATAATATATAGAACAATATATAGTAACCAAGTAACTACTTAGAACGAAAGAGTACTACAGGTTGAAATAAAGGATTGGGAAACAAATATTATCAAATATTATATTGAAGAAGATGACTACCAATTTTTATTTGATCGAAATATTTAACTGCAACAAGTAAAGAAAAGAACCAATATCATTCTACCTACTCTAACAGATTTTTTATAAACACAGAAGTATAAATATGAGAATAGAATCAGTATGAATACATATAGAAGAAGCAGAAAGAAAAAGCAAGTTTCAAACTAGAATAGAGAATTGGCCTTCATCCACTAGAGTAGAATTAGTAGCAATAGTTACTATACTACTAGTAACCTAGTAGATAATAAAATCAAAATCTTTATAAATAGTCAAGCCTGTAGCTCAAAATGAAAAACTATAGAAAAGGAAAATCCAGAATAACTCACAAAAGATACTAAAAGAACAAGATTAGTCCCTGCAGACATATATACTAGATTTCATAAAAAATAAGAAGCTGGATCTCAAGCTTATCAAGGTTAAGACATACTCCAATATCTAGTATAATGAAGAGGCAGACACTCTGATCAAAGAAACACTAAGATTTTTTATAATAAAATAGAAAAAGTTAATCTCACTCAAGATGATCACAGAAATTAAATAGTAGGATATAGTGCTAGATACCCCTATAAGAAAGCTATTAAAAAATCAATAATAAAATAACAGTCTACCAATGGACAACTCAAGATAGAATTGAAAGGAGATAGAACTAGAAAATCCAAGATTAACACAGATACACATGGAACCTTATATGGAAACATTTTAAGAAAAAACACATATGGAATACCTCATTTAAAACTTACAAAACAAAAGCTTTCTCACTAAATTGATCAATAATGAGCTATCAATATTAACAAAGCGGACTATAAGAAGACTAGATCTTTATAAGCAAGTGAAATGCATGATATGTAACCAGAAAGACAAAACAATAAAACATTTGCCAGAATGTCTAACTTATAAAACTCAGTAGAATAAGGTATAACAAAATGGAATAAAAGGAGTCTTGAAAGAATTCAGTAAACTTTTAAAAAAAGGAAAACTAAATTAGAAGAGAAAGAGTTAAACTTAAGGATAAATGATAGGATAGAAATAGAAGAAATCAATAAACAGATAGCAAAACTGATAGAAAGAATCTCAGAAACTAGTTAGAACATACCCAGCTTCTGTATTGAACTAATAAAGGAAAAACTAGTTATAAAAATAGTGGATTTGATATATTATGATAAGATAATTAGAAAAGAAGCAAAAAAATATATAATAAAGATACAAGAAAAGATATATAATCACTTCTGAAAGAAAATATGAAATGAAAGATGTGAAAAGATGATTAAATGGGAACAAAATCAGAAATCCACAAATACATTAAGATAAAAAAAAACTATTATATTTACAAGACCAGAAAAGAAAGAGCAAAAGTACAGAATATTGATCCAATAAGAAACTGATATATGAAAAAAAAGAATCGAAAACAAGAAGTTGGAAAAAATCCTGTTAAATGGAGTGAAGTATGATATAAAGTGGTTGGGTTTTGATCTCTATCAAAGCTCAAAAGAGTGATCTGCAGTAGTGACCTGTAAACAATAATATTAGAAGTTGGAAGAGTTTTTACCTGAATTTCTAATAAAGCAATAAATTACTTCTAAAGTTGTATTTAAAGAGATAATACAATCAAAACAAATAAGCTAGTTAGAGATTTAACTTTAATGTTTCATTTAATATATACAGTTTATAAATGTTTAATAAAGTATACATAACTAACTTGACAGAGGGTAAAAAAAAAAAAAATACTTAGCTAAACATTTTTATAAAATCTAATAAATTTATTATAGATATTAATAGCTTTTAAATTTAATTTTAAGAATAATATTTTATTCAATAATAGATTTTAGGTAAATATACTTTTATATTATTACTTCATTACTGATAGCTTGTCAATATAATATATTCTATTAAGTTACAAAAATATAAA
>CAJVPT010002290.1:0-18104 GCA_910592055.1 Acaulospora colombiana | reverse complement strand
CTTTGGTATATGTAGGCTTGTTGCCTTGAGGATAGTCTCTCTTAGGCTACCCCATAGCTTATCAACATCTGTTCTGGGCTCAGGTAGTCTTTTACAGGCCTCCATCTCCTTTTCTATATGTCTTGTCCACCTCTCCCATTGTGCCAGACTTGTGCCTGACCAGTTGTATCGGGCATTGGGTGTTTTTAGAATGTTTCTCTTCTTCCTGAAAAGAGGAAGAAACAGCTGTACTTTGGCGATCACGATTCCATGATCGCTCTCATATATATATTTATACTCGTTCTTGATTTCTGCGGAGAGGAGTTCTGCGTATCCATTTTGTGTGATCCATACCTGATCAATTCTGCTTGCTGTTCCCGCTTCGACTTCTCATGTGTATTCTCTTTTTTGAGGGTTTGCCGATCGAAATGTATCTAGCATATCTCAATTCTTAAGATTGTAGATTATTATACTGTTTGTCGACAACTTGTTTTCAAAACGGCGGTGCTTGCTTGAGAATCTGTCCATACAGGGCATGCTCGTATCATTAAAATCATCTGCCACTATAGTCTTCCAGTTTGTTTTGTAGCTTGAATTAAGTCACCTTGTTATCTTCTTCTCAAAGTGCGGTCGGTCTGAATGCTTCGCTGGTAAGTACAAATCTATGATTCTTAAGTATTTCTTTTGTGGGAATGCCAGGTCCAGCATGATCACCCTTTTTTCTATATATTCCTTGTTCACTATCCTTTTTGCCAGTTCAGGTCTGAGGGCCACCCCCACACCCGCATCTTGCTTTTGATCTGAATTGATCCAGTGACACTCGTATTCTTTTATTCTCCAAAATTTTGATGTGCGGTCTTTTCCGTTTGTTTCAGTGCTAATGATGATGTCCCAATTCATTTCCCGCCATAAATCTGTCCAAGAATTTCTATTCGTTTCTTTGTTAAGGTCTCTTGTATTCGAGGTTGCAATCTGTACTGTGAAACCCATGTTTACTAGGTTCGATGTTCGTATACTGTTTGTTCCATAGTTCTGAGCATCGTCCGTAAAAGTTTCTTGATCGTTAAGTTTATCAGACATGTATTTGTTATTGATCTTGTTGTTGGTTATCTGTCAGGAAGCCTATGGCCTCAAGTGCCCTCTGCATGTTTGCTTGCATGTCCTCTATCATTTTGTTGATTTGCTGTTGTTTTGTGTGGATGTCTGCTGTTTTCTGGGTTTGAGAGTGAACCTCTGAGTTGTTGGTGCTATTCCTTAGTGGTACATCCAGCTCTTCTCCACTATTTTCAAAATCTTGTTCCATCTTATCATAGTATTCCTGGTTGTATGCTTCTATGTTGGTGACCCTTTTGTCCAGATCTATTATCATCTCCTTGAGGCTCACAACCTCTTTCTGTATTGACCTGAGCATCGCCATGATTTCGCGGATGTCTGGGAGTTGCTGTGTGTATCTTGATTCATGGAGGGACTGTTTCTGCCACCTGTGCTGAGTCTGTTCCTGGTTTGTCCTATCCTGTTGTTTGCCGATTGCTTGTGCAGCCGCTGCATATGATGCAGGTTTGCTATTTCTCTTGTTGTTTGAAGAAGGGTCTGCTCTAAGACTGCCCGTTCTGGCTGGTTTGAATTTGCTGTAAATTTGTTCGTATTTTTCAGTCTGGATGTGGTTGAAATCTCTCCATTGTTTTCTCCGTTTTTTGATAGGACAGTCTCTGACGAGGTGTATTGCTGCATCGCAAATGGAGCATAGAGGTGTATTAATGGAAGTCAGGGAAATGATAGTCTTGCCTAAAGTGAAGGTCAAGTCCTTGGCTCTGAGGAGATCTTTCCTTGTTTCAAAACTCACGACTGCAAATTTCTTTGGTCGATATTTTGTTGAACATGTGCGTGGTATGTAGCATGTACATGCCTTCATCTCGTTTAGGGCCTGTTTCAAGTTCCATGCTATAGTACCCAAGAGCAGGTTGACCAATTTGGCTGCTATACTGTGCCGTTCTCTCATCTGGTCCACGGACCAGTTAGCATCATTTATTCTAACCGCATCCCCTTTAATGAGGATGCTACGCTATTTGACTAGTTCCTTCTTGACCGACTCATCTTCGAAAGTGATTGTGGCACACTGCCACAAATTCTGTGTTCTCATACTTATTCCTGATATGTTGCCAAATCTGGTAAAGTGCTGCCTGATCTCCATGAGCCTTGTATTCAGGGGTATGTCCCAGACTACTATGGATTTACTCTTTTCGATCAATTGTCTACTGATCTGCATGTGTGTGAGTTTGTTGTTACCTAGATTTGGTAACTCCATTCTAGTTGCGTCATCTGCTGCTTGTTGATTCCCAAAAATCGCGATGATTCGGGTACCTTCCTTGCTATGTTCACTGCGGATTGCGATGAGTCCTGGGGGATTTGAGTGCTTTCGTTAAGTAGAGGATTTTTGCATCATTGTTCGAACCTGGGGTGACATTGGCATCGATTCCCACTTTGAATCTCTCTCTTCCGTATCGAACTTCAGGGTTAACTGGTGATTTCGGTCTGGGCTTGTTGGTGGCGCGAGCCACTTTGTTTTTCCGGTTCACCTGTGTCCAGAGCTCCTCTACATTTACTTTGGTGGTCAGCGCGTCCTGTATTATAGAGTTACATACTCCTGCTGAGTTGTCTCTTTCCTCTTGAGTGTGTTCCTGGTTTGACTCCCTTACTGTCCGGGGTCCATGTTTGGCTAGAGAGGTTCTGCCGTCATTTTCTGCCTCTTCCATCTGTTCGCTCCATGTTCGTTCTACTTGAGGGGTTCCATCCTCTACAGCCATGCTCGTTGTGCTAGCGGTTGTGTTCGTTTGGTCTTCCTGAGGGTCTGTTTCCTTGCTGTCTTGGTTAAGTTCCACTGCCGAAGTTGTTGATGTCTTATTCTGTGCGTTGATGGGCTTCTTGGCATATGGTTGGTTATGAAGGAAGGCAATTTTTCTGCTCCTTCTCTCTGCTCTTTGTTGCCTTTCTATTCTTTGTTGTTCGAAATGCGAAACCTTGGGGTTTCTAGTGTTGGAGGCTATTTCCCTGCTACCGAGGTTGCTGCGCCTCAAATGATCAGGAAAGAGTTTTTTTTTGATAACTAAGTACTCCAAAGGAAATAAAAAATGATGAAAATGATTTGAAATTGCAATTGTACTGCTTCAACCAACTTTATTAAAGAAAACTATATTTAAGAACAATTGGGATGAATATATTTGAGGATTTATAAATCATTAGAGAGTAAATAATACAAAAAACTATTTATTTATATAATTTAATTTAAGTTTAACCTAACCAGGATAAGAAAAATAAATGTCCACCTAGTATAAATAATCTCTTCTAAAAACAAAGAGAAAATTGATCAAATATACTCAACAATACATTGTTTATTTCTTCCTACTATTAGATTTGATACTATCTAGAATTTTTATTTATTGATTAGCTTGTTATTACCTATTAGAAAAATTTAATCTACTAAAACTTGCTCAAGATACTTAACATCCATTGATGCTAAGAATCTCTTATACTAGTTAAGAACTAGTCGGTATTAAAAAAGAAGAGGTAAAAGAAAAGAAAAAAAAAACAAAGGGAAAAAGATAAAAAATATTTACAAGAAGAGAGAATAAGAGAAAAAGAAAAATTGCTTAAAAATAGCTCTTCCACTCAACTTTGCCTCTAAAAAAGTACTTATTTCATAGCTATAATACTTTTAGAAAGTAATGAGAAAAAGGAGACTACAGTCTATATGGAATATGCATAACTAATTAATGATTTATAATAAACCTAAGGTTCTTATGAAACTTAAAAAATATATTTATGTTTCATGTCATGTGTATTCTTGTTTATATTTTTGCTAATTATGGAGCAATCAATTTTGATCTTTAGCCAATCAATTTATTCAAAATCTGGTATAATAGGAAATTCAGAGTCAAGTTAAAATAAACAAAATTTCTTAAAAAAATTAAGAAAAACTATTATACATTAAAAGAGAAACCATTTCTACCTATAGTATTAATATCTATTTCTTTGGCTGATAAGGAGTCATTGATTCCATTTCTTTCTAGACTTTGGAATCTCTATAGAGAAAAAGGGAGAATACTTTTTCGTCTGATTTCTTCTTCCTAAAAAAACTTTTTTGTTATTAACTTTTTAAGTAGAGATTTTTAAAAAAGAAAGATAAATAAGAAAGGTAAAGTATGATTACTGTTAAGTAAAGCAGATATTTTTAAAAAAAGTTTTGAAGTCTTATTACTCTCAAAATATAAAGTTTTGAAGGAATGCTTCTTTAAAAGTAATAGTCAAAAATCTATATAAAAAAGTTTGAAAGATTGATAATTTATTTTTATTATTGATTTATTAAGTGATATTATATCAAATAAATATTTTTTGACTAATATACAGTATATACAGTATACTGTATATATATATTTTTTTTAAGTACCTATAGCCAAGCTAGATTGTTAGTTTATTAATAAATTGAAAATATAAGTACATTTTTATTGAAGCAGCATGATACATATTACTGTTAAATTATTATTCTAATTTAACTAACTCGTTTTAAGTATAAAAACATCTAAGTTCAACCTTGAGGACAATATTTTGCTCCACGGTATCTTTGAATAAAAACTCTTCTAGTCTACTATATTATTACCAGCAAGTTGTCATTGTTGTATATTATACCAAGTCATTAGAATACAAGAAACTACAAAAGGATGGGTTGAAAAAGGGAAAGGGAAATATCTAAAAATATCTAAATAGACAACAAGAAAATGAAAGAGTAAAAATTGAAAAAATATTTCCAGCTTCCTCCAAAGACTTGTTTCTTATGATCTCTTCTCAATAAGAAATATCCAATTGAGATATTCTTTCTTTTTCTGATCATCTGAGGAACTTATCTATTCTTAATCTTGATTTTTTTCTTGTGTACTATCTGAGGAGACTTATTACCTAGTGAGAGCCTTTATTTCTAGGATACATTTGGTCCCAACCTTTTTTGAGTAGTGATTTTTTATTCCCCTGTAGTAATAAGATGACTTAAGATGGATCCCAGGTTCTTATGTGACCTATTAAGAACTAGATCATGTTGTTTCAGTATAATACTTTTTAGTAGTCATGCCTAATTAAAGAAATTTTACTGTATATATCTTTTATTACTCAAAAGGTCAGATTTCCCAATAATCCTTTTGCCTTGTAATAGAGGAAGAGTCTCAAGAGTAGTGGAGATCCTTGTTAATTGTAATATTCTTTAACAACTTCTGGAAAATGCATTCTTAATTATAACCAAAGGATTGGAGCTTCATATGGACTAGAAACTATTCGATCTTATTGCCTGACTGGGATAAAAAAGAGATTTTGATCTTAAATAGGATAATAGAAGAGAAAAATCTTAGCTTGAATAAATAGTAGCTTTTTTACTACCTGGAGACTTGTTGTTCATATCTTATTGATCTCATGAAACTTGATATATAAGTTAATCCAATTGGAGAAGTGAAGTAGATACAGGATACCAATTAATTCTTTTTATTAGTAATGATGTTATGAAAACATGTAAGGTAATCAATAGGAGCTTGTTTTTATTTAGTTACTAATATATTTTGTGTCAATCAATCAGATACCAGGTGATATTGTATTACTAGAAATTCAGGATCAAACTGAGGTAGGCAAAATCCCTCAAGAAAATAATAAAAAACAGTAAATACTTTAAGAAGGTACAAGACAGTATATGAGAAAATGGATAATAAGCCTTCTTATATTAACAAAATCTCTATTTCTTATTGCTTCTAGCTCTGTAAGGTGACACTCCACTTGTCAGTTCTTTTATTTTCTAGAACCTTTTTGTCCTTAGTAGAGAAAGTACGTACTTGAGTTTTTTTAGGTTACTAGAGACTTAAGCCATTATTCAAAGGAATTTATAAACAAGTAAGAGAGAATAGGGGAATATATGAAGACAAATTTCAAGTTTTTTTAATAAAAGTGTAAAGATTTTATTAGCAAAGAAGTATAAAACTTCTTGCGAACATCTTTTTTGTGTGCAGTCAAAGAATCAGTAGAAAAAGTTTAAGGCTTTGAGTTTTTGACTAATATATATAATTTATATATATTTAATAAAATATATAATTAACTTAAAAAAGAATCAGCAAAAAATGTTTAATATAAAATCAATATTATATTAATATCTTTTTTTAAAAAATATATATATAGTATATATAATAGAATTCAATAATATTATATATTTTTATAATATATGAATTTTTGTATTTAAGTTTCTTTTTTAAATTTGTAATCAGGTCAGCACTGTATATTTATTAATTAATATAAAAATCAATAAAGATATATAAAACAATTGCATTATAACTAAACTAAATCTTGTATTGACTCTCTTATCAATAATTTTCAATTCTCAAAAAAGTTTTAGTTTCTAAGTGCAATCTTGTGAACAATATTTTGCTTTTTAATAGATTTTAGATACATATTTTTTTAATTTACATATTAATATTAGCAAATTTGTTATTACTTATTATCTTCCAAGAAATTAATTTTGAAAAACTATAAAAGAGAAGAAAAAAAAAATATTTAAAAATATATAATTGTAATATATAAAAATGAAAAAAAAAGGAAAAATAAAAGTGCTCTATATTTTTTAAAGAAACTTTACTAAAAACCTTTTTTTATTAAGAATCAATTTTTTTGAGATATCCTTTTTTTTCTGATAATCTAAGAAACTTATCTATTCATGATTTTGATTATTTTTTTACAACCATTTGAAGTACTTATTATCTATTTGATCTAATATTCTACTCAATACTTCCTTTCTTTCAATCTTAATTTTATATTTATCTATACTAAAGAATAAAATAACTGATTATATATTTCGATTATTATATAACCTTTCAGTTATATTATGTAACTCCTGATGTTTTTAGCAGTTATGTCTAGTTAAAGGAATTTTATTGATAAATATCTTTTATTATTCAAAAAGTTGGATTTTCCAATATTCTTTTTACCTTATAATAGTAGAAGTGTAAGACTAGTAATAAGAATTCTTGTCAATTATGATATTATTATATATTGTTTAAGAAAATGCATTTTTAATTTTAGAGAAGAGCAGTATTTTATATTTTTCTGCTTTTTAATTTTATAGTTTGACTGGAGTAAGGAAATAAACTCTATTATATACTTTACTTAATTAGGATAATAAAAAGTTAGAGATCTTAGCTTAAACAAATAAGTATCTTTTCATTACTTAAGAAATTTAGTACCTGTTCTAATGGTCTCATGATTTCTTTGCTTCAATTACACTTGATTTGAAAAAGTAGAAGAGTTCATATTCTTGATTTTATTTTTTTTCACAAATAATATCATTAGAATATATGATGTAATCAATAAAAACTTGTTTATATTCTACTACTAACATGTTTCATGTTAAATAATTATCTTTGGCAAAAGCTATATTGATTTTATGTCATTTCAAAATTTAGGATCAAATTGGGGTAAACAAAATTTCTTAGAAACTCTGAAAAATAAGTGACTCTAAGAGAGTAGAAAACAGTAGAAAGAAAAGTTTTCAGATTTAGGCTTTTGTTTAGTCATCTATCTACTACATAACACCTTTAGTTGTACTCTTGCTTCGGGAAATATGTTTTCAGTACTTCACTATTGATTTTTTTTTTTTTTCTTTTAGAACTTTCTTGCCATAAGTAAAAAATATATTTCTTGACTTTTCTTAGTTATTAGAAACCATATTTTTGTTTGAAAAGAAATATAAACAAGAAAAAGTTTTTTATAGAATTCTTGTATTTAAGTTTATTTGTATAATTTGATATTATATTATCTTTTAAAGAATAGATACTTATACTTATTTAATACTGATATTCACTTTTTTACTTTTCTAATACAAATATATATGTAGTGATAAAATCACGGGATGAAGTTTTTCTACTGTAATTTTTATGTCATGTAAAGTTTTTTTTTTTTTTTAATATAGATGTGATCGAGTCAAAATAAAATAGTTTAATACTGTATAATACTTTAAAACCAACTCATTAATATATAATATAGATGGTATAAATGATGAGACAAGCAAAACGAGATCACGATTAGAAATGCCAGTTATCGAAACAGAAGTTTTATTAATAATCGATTATTGGTTGATGAGATTTCTAATTATTTATGCTTTTTGTGTAAGGTTTAACACTACATGCATGCATAAATAGGTTGGATGCAAATTTGGAATTTCTCGAAATCTTGGTTAAAATCAATCATGTCTCAAGAAAAGGTAATTTTGGTCACCGGTGGGTCCGGACTTGTTGGCAAAGCGATTGAGTGGGTGGTCGAAAACGATACGGGGAGGTTTGGTAAGAAAGAAGGAGAGAAATGGATTTTCCTTACCAGCAAAGATGGCGATTTGAGGTAAATACCAGAATGGATTATATGCTAGTTGTTAATTTATGGAGTCGATTCAAAGTTTACTGTTTCCTAATTGAAAAATAGGTCAGCCGAGGCTACGCGCGCTATCTTTGATAAGTACAAACCAACTTATGTGATACATCTGGCTGCTTTAGTCGGAGGTCTTTTTAAAAACATGAAATACAAGCTGGACTTTCTGAGAGATAACTTGTTGATTAACGATAATGTCCTTCACATCGCCTACGAACACAAGGTAATGTCTAACAAGTTCAGTTCAAATCGCGTTCTTATTTAATGCGAAGCATGCATGCACTTGATCTTTTAGGTTCAAAAAGTTGTATCGTGCTTATCTACGTGTATCTTTCCCGACAAAACCTCATACCCTATTGATGAAAGCATGATTCATAATGGACCTCCACACGAATCTAATTTCGGCTATGCTTACGCCAAACGCCTAATTGATGTTCAAAACAAGTATGAAATTGTATATTGGGTTTTGCCTGTTTAATGAGAATACATTTATATCGAGTTTTACCTCTTCCTTAGGGCATACCATGATCAGTTCGGGTGTAAATTTACCTCTGTCATCCCAACCAACGTGTTCGGTCCTCACGACAACTATGATTTGCAAGATTCGCACGTCATCCCAGGATTACTTCACAAGTGTTATCTGGCAAAAAGCATGTGTCTACTGTTTAACATCGTTGTCCTGCTGTTTATTGGAATTCATTCGATTAATTGAATCACCATCATTCAGAAAATGGAACACCATTTGTTGTTGCCGGCAGCGGTAAACCACTTCGCCAATTCATATATTCACGTGACCTGGCGAAATTGTTTATTTGGGTATTAAGGGAATATGACGAAATTGAACCGATCATATTATCAGGTATTTTTCCATCAGGTCTTCCCTTTCATACGAATTTAAGTGAGACTCTTCAATTTTTATTTTCTAAAATCAGTCGGTGAAAAAGATGAAGTGTCGATCAAAGATGTGGCCGATTCAATTGTCAAAGCTATGAATTTTGAGGGAAACTACACCGTTAGTACATATATATATTTATGGTGGACACGAGTCCATGCCATTACTTATTTTCAACATTTTCAACTAATATCACTTTTTTTTTTTAAAAAAAAAAAAAAAAAAAAAATCGGTGTTAACGTAGTTTGATACTTCCAAGGCTGACGGTCAATACAAAAAAACAGCCAGCAATGAGAAATTACTAAAGTATCTTCCAGACTTTGAGTTTACACCATTCGATATTGGTAAGTGGATATTTTTCATTATTATTTTTATTTTTATTTTTCCTTGAATGCCTGCGTTCTGATATACAACCTACTTCAATATCACTACACAAAGCCATGAAAGAATCTGCCGAATGGTTCATCGAAAATTACGACACCGCTCGTATAGGTCACCCCTGAGGGACCATTGCCAATCACAAATCATATTCTGCTGGCCCCTTATATCCACGATAAATCTCAACCCCATCTTTTACGAATCCTTCCTCCCAGTTTAATTCATCGCGAGCGATCTTTTCCACCTTCCAATTTAATTTCTCCAATCCTTCAAAGAACATTTTATCCGATTTTGTTGTACGCGTTTGATGTGAAAGTAAAAGCTTGGTGTGCAAAGGAGTTGACAGAGCTATCGATCACAGGAGAATTATTTTTATGGTTAATAAAGTCTCATAATAGAGATGGGAATTTCCACTAACCGTCTATTGTCTTGATCAACGGTTGAATCAAATAATCCACCCAGACAATATCTGCTCCGATAATGAAATCCCACGGATCGTTTTCGTTGGTTAAGGATTTCAAAAAAATTTCTCTGGAAATTTTACTCGTGATAATTAAAAAATAAAAAACAAAGTTATACAATAATGATAAAGAAATCCTCCAAACTAACCGATTCAACCAGTCCAGAGGTTTAACATCGATACTACCCTCTAACCCATTTAATTTGACTATCCTTTTTATCCGAGGAATTATGTCTGGCACGTCCGTCGTCGTAACTTTTTTTGCGCCCAAAATTGCTGTTGCCAACGATGGGATTGATTTACCCGAGCCCTGTTTTTTTTTTTTTGTTTTTGTTTTTATGTAGAGAAACATCAAATCAATACTGAAATTAAGAAATAGTTCGAAGAGGACGAAAGTTGGTCAATTACAAGTTCAAGAAAGTTTTTTCGTGTAAAATTCATTTTACAGTGTTTTTCTTGTTTCTCGAGAAATTTCGAGAGAATCAGACTCTAAAAAAAGTTAGTTACAACTAGGGAATAAATAGGTGATAACTTGAGCCGTTATTAGCTTAAACAAAGTGAGCCCATTTACCGCATCCCATACGCTAGCTGCCGTACAGACAGCGTGGTCTTTTATTTCGACGTTACCATCCTCAACGTCAGTCACGGACTTAGATAAAGGAGGATAGTATAGATAAATCGGCCGATTTTTTACTGTGAAACTTTCCGAATCGGATGTTGAACATGTGGGCGTTTCTGTAAATTGAAAGTTGAAAGAGGGGAATTTTGGTCCTTCAATTAATAGCAATGATGGAGCTGAAAGTGACATTTCGTACGCGTGCCATGAGCAAAACTTGATTGGATAATCTATTTCGTGCTCTGTGTTACAATTCCAGAAAATGATATTCATTACGTATGCTGAATATCTCGGAACTAACACGTATCATTGAAAAAAATGGGAATCTCTCTTGTCGCGATACTTCTCATTATAAACTCTTCCAGTCGAGGTCAACAATTCGTCTTTCACTACCCCAAAACTCCGAAAAGACGAGAGGAATCCGATAAGATAAAAAGAAAGATAGGTGAATACGAGGAATTCGATGATGCATTTGAAGAGGATGTCGTAATTTGGCCTCACGGTAACATGGGCGACGAGGGAGATAACGATCATAAAAACAATGATGCCGATCAAAACAACATGTCATTTAAACTGTTTGGTTTTGAGACTGAAATTCTGGCAACCATTCTTTGTCCCAAGGCTCAAAGTTCAAAATTTCAATTATCAATTGACGATTTGACTTTTGTTGGACAACCAGTGTTTCTTGAAAGCACGGCCACGGACAAACCTTCAACGAATGGGATTTTAAATCAAAAGTCTTCGGGTACATCTAATAACGCTCAGTCGAAATTGACATTCTTCCATCTCGTATTTGTTCTTGAGCCTCCTGAATTAGAACTTGAAAGACAGGTAGATAACGTATATAGACATGTTGTCACGAAACTAACAGCTGCGTTAAATTACGAACAAAGGAGATGTGATTATGTTAGGAAAGAAGCCGAGATGATTTTATCATTAAGGGAAAATTCGGGTAAAAATAACATTCGTTTATTATCATTAATCAATCAAATTATACGTGAAAAATATATATTCAACATAAAAATGATTCGAAAATTAGGGTCCACCTTGGATGAATTTATGGAAGAGATTCTGAAGAAAAGCACATTGACCAAATCAATTCAACAAGTGTACGATTCGATATCAGCAGATCGAATAGCTCATGTATTGATAAATGATTATATCGACCTTTCCTTGCAAGTTTCTCCGCTTGCACCTACTGAAAGCGATGCGACCGGTCATGGATACGACCATTATCCCATTATAGCGCCTTATCATACCCTATTGCTTCTTGAAGACCCTGAGGTTATTCTAAAGAACATACCATTAGATGCGAACCCCACGCTGGTTCAGTTGATACAGATCTTGACCCCTACGAAGCGGTATGACTTGTGAAACATTTTCGGGAAAAGTAGTATGTACTTATCTCACCTCATCATTTACAAAATTATTTATCTTGTTCAGTTTGGTGGACTTATGCACCGAATTGGATTGTTCTTTGGCTCAAATGTTTAAAATTGCCGCTCATCTTATATATTGGCGAAAGGCGAAAATAATTGATGTGGTTAGCATGCGAAACACATACATTGTTTCTCCCACAGCAAACATGAATAAGTATGTTGTTTTTTCGTGTTTTTGTCCTTAATCATAGTCATTGTGGCCACTATAATCTCGCTCAATAAAATGACAAGGTTACCGGCTCACATTGAATACTTTAAACAACATTTTCCCGCGGACGTGGATCTCGTGAAGATACTCGCTTCTCTTTCTGCTTTTAAACCATACATGATAAGCGTCAAAGTATTCAAGGAGGACCGTACGATGCACCTTGAGGCCATAACATATTTATTAAGAAACGAATTCTTGGTGCAATTGCACGCGTACATCCTCTTCATGATACCTAAATACATCAAGATGGGCTTGACGCAAGGATCGACAGATGATGACCATGACGTGGTTCTAATCTCGCCCGAAAATGAGGCGTCGGATAGTGAAAAGAAATGGTTAGAAGGGTTTACTGCCAAGGAACCCAAGGAAACCCTGTTTCAGAAGTATGTTATGATTCTTAAACGTCCAACGCGTATGTGTGATGAGATTTAACATTCACATTTTTTTTTTTTATAGATTGATCAAATATTTTAATGGGAAACATCACATCGATGAAATTCTCTTTCGCGAAGACATTAGATCTCGAGATATGGGAAAGGTACTGAATTTGGTTGGTAAGGATGCAATGGTTGTTTTGTGTTAGGCGAATGGGCAGGTAATGTACTTTGTGCTTGCATGTTGTTTCATATCATTCAACAATTGTAGTTTTATATCAAAATATCACTTTCATGGGAAAGGAAATATTGTTTAAATGCTTATGTATAATAAAATATTTTAGATTAAAATTTTTAATATTGTATCCTTGATGATTTTATCTTGTATCCTCCGCAGGTGTAAATCTAATATAAAAATCCGACCAATAGAATCGCGGAATTCATGAATTAAAAGTCAGGTGGTTCGGGCAAATTTCGCGCAAACTTCAATGTTCGTGTAACGTCTTCAAATAAACGCACGCATTTGTCTTGAAAGGTTAATCAATGATAATAATGATAATTTATTATGTAGCAATGAAATTAAAAGATCAATTCTCAACAAAAATTAAATGCCTACTTCTCTCACAATGCAAAAAATGGGATAATCTAATGCATTGAAAACCGAATCGATCATCTTTCTGTCAAAGTTTGAATATAAAAAAGGTTAGCACGGATCTTACACTAGTATATTAGCACGTGTAATAAAGATCGACGAGAGGTTAATCTTCTTTCTTCTCTCATTACGTAAAAATTGGTAATAATGGTTAAAGCCGTGTGCATTCTTCACGAAGACAACAGCTCTGTCCGGGGTGTCGTCACTTTTACTCAAGAGAGCGAAGGCGCACCCACTAACGTTGACATAAATATCTCTAACTTGGCGCCCGGGCAACATGGGTTTCACATTCAGTAAGTAATTACCTGACTGATAAAAACTAATGGACGGTGAAAATTGTATAATAGAATGGTGCTCGCTTGTATTAAAACAAGAGATGCTTATTATTATTATCTAATTTAATTTCATCATCGAAAGTTCAAAATTCTCATGCGTCATATTACTAAATATCACATGACTTGCGTTATTAGTGAATTCGGTGATTATACTAACGGATGTACTTCAGCTGGGGGTCATTTCAATCCATTTGGCAAAGTTCATGGTGCTCCTGAAGACGAAGAACGTCATGTCGGAGATTTGGGCAATGTTACAGCTGATGACGGCGGAAATGTGAAAATCATTATCACGGATAATAAAATTTCTTTGTTCGGAGCTAATACCATTGTCGGGTATGAATTATATTCAACGAATAGATTTTTGGGATTAAAATTTTGTTTAAAGCTCACTTTTTAAACTTACTTAAATAGACGTTCCGTGGTTGTTCATAAGGATGTCGATGATATGGGAAAAGGTGGTGCTGTTGATTCTCTCACGACTGGTAACGCCGGTGCCCGTCTTGCCTGTGGAGTTATCGGTAAATCTACAAAACCCAAAATTATTTTATACAGCACATAATTCTTTTTTTATTAACTCATTTTCAATGCTTCTATATAACATACACAGGTATCGCCAAATAATTTCCAAAGTTTATTCACGTACAATGTTTCTTTCGGTTGTTTTTTTTTTTTTTTTTGTGAACAAATATAAAAGGCATAGTTTATGTACCGGCGTGCCTCCTTTCAAGAAATAAAGAATGATTCTTTTAAGAAAAATTTTTTGTATTCTCTGAAAATAAAATATCTTAGTTTGTCATTCGCCAATTGGTTATTAATTATTGGCATACAGTATCTTAATATACAGTATTTAAGCACAATTTTTTAAAGAATTTCAATATATACAGTATATACAGTAATGTTTTTATTATGAATTTCAATTTTAACTATTTTTTAAATAATAATGATATCATCAAAAAATACAAAATTTGCACATAATATTATTTAAAATTTACCTTAATAGTCTCACTTAGAAATAATATCATGAAATTTAGATATATTTTTCTTTTATTGAGGATTTTAAAGGCTCCTTTAATAATAGTAGTTTTTATAAAATTACATGTCTCATTCAATACTTGAGATTGATCATAATTAAAAGCGGATATTAAGTATAGTAGATTATTAAAATTATTGAAAGTGATATTTATCTATTGTTTATACTTTTTTTGCTGTTCTGTAATAGAGTTGACTATATTTGAAATCTTTGTTCTCTTGATTTTCTATTGCTCTTGACTTTTCTTCTAAAACAAGTTACTAGCTATTAGTTTATTACTTAAAGTATATAATTACTATTAATTATGACTTTTATAAAATTCAATCTATTAATTACTAGAACTTCAAAACAAATATATTTGTTATTGTTGATTTTTTTTACTACTGAAATATTATAAATTAATTGGTCAAGAATATTCTAAAAAATATAAAAATGTTAAATAAAACAAGTAAACAAATATTATCATTATTTAATATTTAAAGAAAAAAAATCAAATTATTTTAATATGAAAAATATAAACTTTCCTATATACAGTATTAGAATCAATCTATTATTATTTTACAAGGCATCTTTTTGATTATATATAAATCAAAGCTATCTATCAAAATAAAAATCTATTTTATTTTTTATAGCTTCTTATTAAAACTATATTGAACCTTTTCAAATAACTTTTTTTAATTTTTTTTTCTTATATTTATTTTATTTAATATTAATAAAAAAAATATAAAGTTAAAAGATATATGGATCAATAATATAGTGATAGTACTTCCAGGTAACAATTACAAGGTTGTAGTTCAATACTATTTAAGAACTAAAAATCAAAAATTACCTTCTGATCAGGTTTTACTGATTATTCTATAAAAGTCATAACTAATTATCCAGAACAAGATCAAATTATATTAGACTACAGAAAAATAAGACTTTTGACGTTTTATCGATTAGGGATTTAGATTTATAGTTGTACTACCAGAAGAATTGCATGAAGAAAGGCTTTTGGTTTAGCCTACCATAGACACCTTATAATTTTTCTGTCCTGATAGTCTCTAGAATCCCACTCTTCTAGCTCAGAATATCCCAATATTATGTTTTGTTTAATTAAAAATCATTAATAGTAACTGATCTAATGCCACAGATAATGACAAAGAAGACAATATGTCTCTTTTCAAGGCCTGAGTGAATAATATCTAAAAATATTGGAGGGTGTTATACATCCTATCAAGTATATATAAAAAAGGATTATCTTAGTGAAACAATAAAAAATCTTATAAGCTCAATATGAACTAATCTAGTCTCGTTATTGATGACTATATATTAACTATTCAGCTTCTAGTTAGGTCTGCTCACTTAAGAAATAATAGTAGGTTTATCTAGGACAAACCGTGATAAGTTATTATTAATTTGCTTATATATAAAAATATATAATTTGTATAAGATGATTAATATTATGCTAAGGATTTTATTATTCAAATATTAAATTAATTTTTAATAAAAAACTTAAATCTAATACCAGTTATAGTATAAAAAAAAATAATAATAAAATCAAAACAATTTTAAAAAAAATATTTCTTTGAAAAAAAACTTAATATTTAATAAAATAGATTAAATATTCTCTTTGTAACATAATTTAAAAAATACAGTATAAGAAAAATTGAAAAATATCTTAGTCAAAATTAAAAAATTTAAAAAAATATTAATATTTATTTTTTTTTAAAAAAAAGAATATAATAAAAAAAAAACTCTCTCTATAGATTATCAAACTATAAATTTTCAAAAAGAAAAATTTTATCAAAATTTTGTTTAAAAATAAATAGAAAAAGCCTGAGGGTAGCCCTTTCAAGGCTATATATAATAAAAATAAATTCACTATCTTAGACATTGTCTTAACAGATAATAAAAAATAAAAAATCACTATTATCTATAAACAAAATAAAATTTCAGTTATTTATGCAACTAAACCAGCTTTATATATTCAAGTATAAATCCTTCAATATTATATATTATTTTAACTACCAATTATTAACCCTTCTAACTTAAACACAAGCCTAGATCCAAAAATTATCCATATTAAATTTGATATTAAAAAATAAATCCTATAATTAATGATGAGTTTCTAAAGTATTTAGTATATAAAATTTCATAGATCATTTATATCCATTTTGAGAGACAAAATTCATAGCTCTTCATTTTAATAAAGACAAAAGTCAAGAAATACTATAAATCAATAATTTGAATAATAAAAAACAATTGTGTATAGTTTTTTTATAATTATTAATTTAAAAATTTTAATATTTTCTAGTAAGAAACTTTTGACTTTTTCTTTAACTTCACCTTTAGAGACCTATCTTTATCTATAAGCTTCTTTTCTTTCTCTTAATGTTTTAACTGAAATCCTCCCTTATAATAACCTTATTATTTAAAGAAATTTATGAAACACCAATTAACTTTTCATTTATCAAAGAATAATAGAACACTTGCAGTTTATCAAATGATCAAAAATCTATAGACTATAAACTTTACTACTCTTGAAATCAAATTTCTGTCTTTATTGATATCAATTTCAATATTTTTTCTTTTAAAAAAAAGAAAATATCATATTCTCTCTAAATATTTATATACCACAAAATAATTATCAGATAAATACAAAACTTACAAATATAGAATCCCTAATACACATAATATAGAATTAATCAATCTAGAAGATGATCAATTCTATTCTAATACCAAAATAGACAACCTTTTTAATAATAGTACACTTAAAAATATCAATCAAAATCAATCCTCTCTTGATTATACTATAGCCACAGATATGAAAATTGATCTCAGTAATAATAAACTTGTTTTTTATTCATGGGCTAACAAAATTGAAATTATATTTGATACTGAAGATTAGTGTTCACAATTTTGATTTGAATCTGATTGATCTGTAAATTGGATACAAATCGAATTAAATCAAATTTCAAAATTTTTAATTTGATCAGATTCGAATCAAATTGAGTTTTAAATTTACAAAATTATCAGATTCAAATTAGATTTAGATTAAATCCAATCGAATTCAAATTGGATCCAGATCAAACCTGATATAATTCAAATCAGATATGCATCAGTTCATATAAATTGTTATATAATTATTAAATTTCATTTAAATCGAACTATCTAGAAAATTAAAATTGAACTATTTAGAAAATTAAAATCAAACAATCTAGGAAATTAAAATTGAACTATCTAGAAAATTAAAATTGAAGTATCTAGAAAATTAAAATCAAACAATTCAGGAAATTAAAATTAAACTATCTAGAAAATTA
>CAJVPT010002289.1:0-18114 GCA_910592055.1 Acaulospora colombiana | reverse complement strand
TACTTCAAGTTGTTTTAAGGAAAGTATTAAGACTTTATTAGCAAGAAAGTATAAAAACTTCTTGTGAATATCTTTTTGTGTGTGGTCAGAGGATCAGCAGAAAGAATTGTATTTAATAACAAATATTATAAAAATTGATATTTTTATAATTTATTAATAATTTATCAAAAATTTATCAATAATTCGATAAATAATTATTAATCATTAATAAAAATTTATTAAAAGTTTATAAAATTTTATCAAAAAAATTTTTACCAGTTTATCAAAAATTTATTAATAATTTATTAATAGTTTATAAAATTGATTAATAATTTTTCTTTATAATAGTAATCTATAGACAATAAAGATAATAGTTAAAGAGTTTTTATCTGAATTATAAATAAAGTGATAAATTATTAAAGTTGTACTTAGAGTTTTAAAAAAATATAAAATAAAAATTAATGAATTAGATAGGAATTTAACTTAAAATACAAATATATAAATATTTAATAAAATAAATATGGGCAATTATTTTTGAAAGTGATCAAAATACTAAATATGATTTTTTTGATCCCAGTTTTGAATAATAAATACAGTATATAATATAAATCTTAGAATCATAATTATAGGATCCGAAAAATCACTGTCTGCCTTTAAAAATATTTATCCATATATCTGATTTGATTAAGGATTTATTAAAATTGATTAATAAATTTTCAATTATTCTTTAAAATTTTATTAAAAATTTATTGATAATCTATTAATAATTTATTACTATTTATTAAAAAAATTGACAAGCCTATATATTAATTTTTTTAAATTAAGATTATATTTATAAATTATAAATAATATTAATAATAATATAATATATAATATATAGTTTATATTATTATAATTTAATTAATTATATATTATTATATGAATAATATCAAATAATTAATAAATATACTGTAAATTATTTTTTTATAAATTTAATAAATTTTTATTAAATTATTAATTAATTATTAATTAATTATATTGCTAAATATTTTATTTACTATTTTATTAATAGTTTTTGTTGAATCTTTAATTGCCACTTTATTGTTAAAATAGCAATATGCTGAGTAACACCATTAAAAAAAGTTTATTAATTTTTTTAATAATAAATTTAATTAAATTCAAAAATAATTCAATTGTTGAATGTTACAATTTTTTTTTTTTTTTAACCCATAATCATGCCATAATGGCTTGTCTTTATTGAAAAATTAAAGTAAATCTACAATATTTTACGGACTTTTATAAAGTAACTAACTTGTTTTTATACAAAAGTACTCTAAGTCAAATTTTGAGAACAATATTATACTCCCTCAATAGATTGATAATAATCTCTATTTACCAGGATTATTGTCAATAGTTTGTTATTGTTAATTGCTCAAAAATCAATGAATTGCTAAATTAAAAAGAAAAAGATAAAAAACAATTGGAGAAAGGGGACAATTCAAGATCCAGCAAAAAAATCCAAAAATAAAAATAACTTCTTCTTAAAAGGGATTTGCCTAATTGAAATAGTCTTCTTGCTTCACTTGAACCTTGAAAGAAATTTTTTTTTTATCATCTGTGATATTAAACGAGTCAATTCAACTGATCTTTCATTTAAATGAGTATTGGATTAGAATATCTCAAGGAAAGTATTTAGACCTTAGCTTTTTTTCATTAAAGCTTTGTCATTACTTGAAGAACTTAAGTAAGAGATAGGATTTTGCAATTCACATTACTCATCACTTGGTCTTTTGATATTATGAAAGTTTTTATTAAGAGACTTGAGCTTTTGGGAGTAAATATTTCTGAAACCTTCTTTTCAATCATCAATAATCAATGATGTCATCAGAACATGTGAATGTGATCAATAAGAGCTTGTTTATATTTCAAAAACTGATATGTTTCATATCAGTCAATTACCTTTGGTAAGGATTTATGCTATCCAAAATTCAGGGTCAAATTGAGGTAGGCAAAATTTCTCAAAAAACCATGAAAGTAATAGCTTTAAGAGACCCACAAGTGACTAAAAAGGGAAAAATAAATCCTTCTGTCATCAAAAACCTCTATATACCTCTCGCTTCAAAAGTTAAATAGGTCTTCAAGTGCTTTACAGTCAGTTCTTCTTCCTTTGAGAACTTTCTTGCCATTGATATCAAAGGTGTTACTTGATTTTTCTTGATTACTAGAAGTCAAGTTTTTGAGTGAAAAGGTTTGTAAACAAAAGGGAAAAGTAAAAGTGACTCTTGAAGTCATACTTTAAGTTGTTTTAAAGAAAGTATTAAGACTTTATTAGCAAAGAAGTATAGAAGCTTCTTGCAAACATCTTTTTTGTATATGGTTAGAGGATTAGCAGAAAGAGTTTTTGTAAATAACTTTGTTAAATGTTACAATTTTTAGTTTATATTAGTTATTAAATATTAAAGTTTTTTTTTTATAAAATATTTAATTGTATTCTTTTCTTTATTAATATAAAATATTAATTATTTATAATAGTTTTTTTTTAATTTTTAGATAGTTTCAAAATATTATTTCAATAAGCTTTAATTCTTCTTTTGTTTTTTTTTTTTTTTAATATATTAGCTATTAAAGTATTCAATTTGTATATACCTTTTTTATATATCTATAATTAAGATTTTTTGTCTGTTTCTTGTTATATAAATACTATATTTTGTTACATTTTAATCTTATACAGTATTTTATATTAATTGTTTTAAGCTTTTTTTTCTATTAGATTTTATTTCTTCTCTTGAGTATTGATTATTATTATTACACTTTTAATTATCAATTTATCTTCTATACATACAGTATAATAATTTTTATTAGTTAATGGTTTGTCTTTCTTTCTTATTGTTATTTTTAATGATTACTTAAAATTTATTATTCAAAAATTATTATACCAGATTCTCTTTTTATTTATATTATTACCATAAATATGTTAAAAATAGAGCTTTGTCCATTTAATTAATTGGATTTGAAAAAAGTGGGATACATTATATACTGTATTGATTTTTCGACTTTTGAATGTGTAACACAAATTTTCGCTCATTATCGCAATGCATTTTGATTTTTAACAAAAACGTTTGAAAATAGAACCCTTCATCCTAGATCAAGTTCGCAGATGCTTGATAATCTTTGCAGGATTTCCAGCTACTACCACATATGGTTGAACATCTTTTGTTACCTAGATGGTGATAAGACTTAAATTGGTTATTCTTGAAAAATGTAGACCAAGTAGAGTCATTTTTTTTTTTTTAAAAAAAAAAAAATAATAATTGGTTAAAAGGAAAAGGAATAATTATGCTTATATAATTACCACCGAGCCCGCACCAATTGTGACCTGAATCAAAAATGCTAAAAGAAATTAATGATGTCGTAAGAATAAAATCATTTTACTGTATCATCATTTACATACTCCATCTCCAATAGTAATTCCAGGACAAATAACAGCACCGCCTCCGATCCAAACGTCATTTCCAATCTATGTTGATAAAGGAAACGGATAGAAAATCAGACGTCCCAGAAACTCAAAAAATGTATCACCTTTTTCTGCTTGGTCTCCTTACTTTAATAGGGAAGGCAAGCTCATCACCTTTGGCTCTTTCCTCGGGTTGCACAGAATGTGTAGCGGCATACAATTGTACATTAGGCCCAAACATCACTCGATCTCCAATTTCTACGCGATTGCAATCCAAGATAACGCAATTAAAGTTCGAGTAAAAGCCATAGCCAATGTGAATGTTATAGCCCTACGCATTTGAAAACAATTGGATGGCGAACATTATGGTTAAAGGTAAAGGTATATCGTCTTTCTAATACTTTTAGTTCCGTCCATTCTGGTCATTAATTAAAATTCTCACATAGTCACAATAAAATGGTGGTTCGATAAATGATTCTTCACCAATGCTTCCGAATAGTTCTTTGACAATCTTTCCTCTTGTTCCATTGTATTCTTCAGTGTTAATTGTACATGGTTTGGAATTATTATATCGTTGTAATAGTTCCCGAGCTCTTAATCTATCTTGGAGTAATTCTTCGCAACTTGCATTATAGGGTAAACCCATCAAGGCTTTTTGTTTTTCGGAAAGTTGATCAGACCTGGTGGCCGACTGATCATTTGCGGACATTTTTTTTTTTTTGCAACAGTAGTTTTAATCAACTGTCCGCCGGGTTTTAATATGTAATAAAAGAACACAGGCCCAATCCAGATTAGGAATACCCAAAAATATTCGTTTCTAACTATCACGAATAAGGAACGTCATTATATTATTTTCTGCGACGTGGCATTTGGTGATTGGTTCGTTCTTCATAGCAGATCATGAGTTTATGCACTGTCTTCGACGCGAAACCTTGCTATCAAAAGTCAATGTACTGTGATCAAAAGAAAAATAAAATAAATTTATTCGCAAAATAGTATTGTTTATAAAAAAAAAAAATTTTTTTTTCATTAAATGTATTCTAAAAATCTTTAAATTATTTAAATAATAGTAAAATTCGGATTTTTAAATAACAATAGTTTACAAGATTAAACAAATCACTCGTACGTTTACTTTTCGTGGATGAAGAAAAAAAGCATTTTTGTTTTTTTTTTTCACGTGGTCATATGTCGCCATCGATGATCGATTGATTCCGAATCGTTCTCCATTTCCTCTCTATTTCTCGAATTTTCTGCGCGTAAACCGCAACCCATTTCCATGTCATTGTTCATACTGCTATCATTTTTTTCGCAACTATCATTTATATAATTCGCGTCATAAATATTGGCATCACTGCCATACACATTTTCCCAAAAAATTTCGTTCAAATCCTTACTGGTTACGCTGACTGTATACAATACCACATTCCAATAACCTCGCCATTCCTTACCCTGTTCCACAAATTCCCGCACCAGCACATTCAAAAAATCATACTCGTGCACTCGATGATTATCAAAAAACACTTGTCTTTGATCTGTGGGTGGAAATCCATACAATCCCGCAATATTATTTGCCAATCCCATGAAATTTATCAACAACATCCGATTATCCATCATGTCATTCCAAACATTCCCGGGGACGATTGATAGATTGCTAAACCATACTAGAGATTTTGAGACGGATAATAGTTTGATGTAGAGGGCCATCAATCCTAGGATCAAGAATGTCGGTCGTGCAACGATGGCGTAAAATATCTTATAAATAAATGCAATTCGTGGTTCCCATCGTTTATGCTGGAATTGAAATTTTACCAAATCAGTGATGATGTCCAGCGAAGGAGGATCATGAAACTCGGTAACAAAGGCTGCGAGGTTTAGAAAGTGGATGAACTTGAACAATGAAAATTCGGCAGTTTCCTGAAGTATGGTGACCATATTTTGAAACCAGATGCTTTTGTTCAATATGGAACCAGAAACCAGAAATATTATAAAATTAAATGTGGCGGCTACGATCAATACGGATAAGAATGAGAATTCCACCAGATAACCGATGCCGGTGGCAGATTTCAGGAATTCTTCTTTCGTGCTGGGAATGAAATTACTGTTAAAACTATTGAATAAAGAATTTTGGTTGTTATTGGTAGTACCGTTTCCGGTCACGGAAGCGTTGTTAGTGGGAAAAGTGAGAACTTGCTCGAATTGTTTTGTGATGAATAAAATATTTAACGCCAATTGTCCTAACAATATTGCTAGGTAGAGATACGCATATATCCCAAGCTGAGATTTAACCAATTTGCCGACCATTGCACTCAGATAGTTAACCGATGTAGGAACAGGTGGCTGAAATTTTGACCATGGGATAGGGGTGCGTTTGTATTTGCTTTTGTTGAATTCTATAAGGTATTCCCTTGCCCTCCAATATTCTATTTGCGATTGTGAATCATCTAAATTATTGCACTTTTTCAGCCAATCACAATAAAACTTCCAGAATTCTTGAAGTTTACGATGTCGCGGCGGTTGTAATGTCGGTGATTGGGTGGGTGCAGACGAATAAATTCGTGAAAGATCATTACCATTTTTGGGGGGAAGTTGAAGGGAATCGATAGATGCTGCACGATAGATTTCTTGAAGACGCTCGTTTATCAACTGAGGTGTGCAAGGGGGTATGGTTTCTTGTGGTTGACTTAAAAGTGCGGGCATGGAAGAATAGGAGGGATGGAGATGAAACGCACGAGTCGAAGGAATCAGACTCCAGGGAACACGAGATTTACGGTGATAGGTGTAGTTCTGAACATTCGTGATGTTTGCTCTTTGAGTATCTACATTTTGCAATGGTAAGGAATTTGTGTGCACTGTTGTTTTCTTTAACTTGGAAAAACTCATTCCTTCTCTGATAAATTATTCAACGTAATGGCGAGTAATTACAGTGGTGAAGATGATTGAAACCGTCGCGGTCTAATGCTGTATTTAACCACATATGCACACAATCGGTCCTCAATTCCGCAAGACCCGAGTCACAATGAACATTGAGCAACACGCAAAACCGCGGATCTGAATGAAATGAACGCACAATATGTAATACGGCGGTAGGTATATGCCTCCTCCCGGATGCAACATATCATGTACGAAAGTTCTATGTGGCTCGCTTACGATAAACAATGTATGCACTGTACACGCACAAGATCAAAATTGGTGATAATTGATCAAATACACGTAAGTGAAAACCAGTATATACGCCATATAGTTTATATATTTTGGGAATTTGATATTCTTTGAATCTTGATACAGTAATGACTTACTTGCTTTTAAAAATATCGGCACACAATATTTATTGATACTTTCTGTTTACCATAATTGTAATTGACGACGGCTCAATATTATCTTAGATGTTCCATTCAAAAGTTCGTTGTAATTATTACCGTGTATTGGTATATACTGTACATGCGTATAATTCTTGCATTTAACAAAATTAATTGCAAAACAGAATTCTTAAAGAAAACATTGTTATTATAATAGTTATAGCTATAAAATTTAAATAGCATTTCAAATATACGTATACAGTATACTTTTATTATTATCATTATTTTATTTTTAACTCTTTGTCGGACTAGTTATACTGCATATGAATCCTAAAAACTTTAAGATTATAACTGAGACGTCTAATACTTATTTTTATTCAAATTCAAATATTTTAATAAGATCTTTATCTAATTTTTTTTCCCATACTTTGATATCTAAAATCTCATATATGTTTTTTTGAACTTTTTTTAATGTTCTAATGATTCACTTACCAATTCTATACAAAAATTTAGAGTATTTTAATTATTTCTGATTATTTAATCCATCCGAATGAAATTTTACTTACTATGGGTCTTAATATCTAGGAAACGCGATAATGAATGTCTGTTCACGCATTCACTGGTCTTCCAAGAGATGTCGTTATTCAAACAATCACAATTCCCGATGGGGCAAGGGACGATGATCTTGAAAATGAAATTCGGAACCGGTTACCACCTCAATTTAAAAAAAAGTCCCTTGTGCATTTCATCCCGGTGGCGTAAGATATAGAGTTGTGCAACCACCGACTTTGATTTCATTAATGAGGGTCCTACCGCAGGCGTTATCCACATCCTTGTAGAATCCTAAGCAGATGTACTGTATATTTGTAACGAATATACAGTATATTCTTTTTTTGTATCTGCCTTATCATGGGCGTGATTCAATGGTCTCATCGTGTACAATATCTCCCGATCAGTTCGTGTAACTTCTCGTAGATATAAAATCACCGATCACCCAAAAACGGACGTGATAAAAAATTTTCATTACCTAGCTTTTCTTAGAAAGATACATTTTACAAATTTTAACATATAAAAGCAACATCATGTCTTCACACGCTTCTTCACAGTTTCCACATCCTCTACTTTGACGAAAGAAAGGTCAACTCACACGATGGCGGACGTAATTAAAAAGTATAAGACGGAAGAACTCCGACCATTTGCAAAGGCAGGAAGATTTAGATCACAAAGAGTCGCATTTCAAGATTTTTCGACAGGAGATCACTGGTTTTGCCTTTCATGAGACGACCAAAGAAGAGTTTCGTAGATATGGGTTAAAGGGTGGAACTGTAACAACGCTTACAAAATTTATCGAGGGTCTCAAAGAGCAGAAAGTACGCCTATAAAACTCTGGATGAATTAAAAGACGTGCTCCGTAGATACAAAGTCAATGGCGAGGATATTACATGCATCAAACAACTTAATCCGGGTATGCGTTAATTATTTCTTGGCATAATTTGGGCAAACTTTTCATCAAAATAGTTCGCTGAAATTTCTTGCCAAAAGTGATCGGCAAAAACCGTTCCCTCTATGTAATAATTTATTTTTTTCCATTGTACAGTGTTCGAGGAAATCGATGATAACGACAAAGCTCTCGAATGATGTAAAATCAAGGATAGAGGCTAACGAAACAACGCGTTGCGAATTTATTTAATCCATATTACACGCATCAATATCAATTGCGAGAAGAATGACCAACAAAGAAATCCATATAGAATTGCAGAGGGATATTTCAAGTGAAGAAGCGTCCGGAAGAGTTGATTACGCTATAACTGGGATGGGGGATCTTTTGTGTATCACTGAGGGTAAACCACGAAACGTTAAGATTGGTTACCTTCAAAATATAAAACAACTCGAGAGTTCCTTCCATATGAACAAAAAGAAGCGAACTGCGGACGAAGCATTTAAGGGTGGGGATTACGACTAATCTATATGGGATCGTCTCCACAGCCGTGGCTTGGCATTTCACTATGTTTACTTCTGATGGAATTTTCTGTACATGTAATAGCGAATATCAGATAAATCTTATGAAAAAGGCACTTAAGGGAAATCATGAAAATTTGAGGGATGATATAAAGCAGGTAATCGGTATAATTGTGGGGTTGTTGTAAGATAGGATTTCTGCTTGTGATGAACCCGAATCCAAGAAGCAACGCGTGCAAGAAAAAATAAGCGGAGCTGGCAAGCCAAAAATAGTGGGTAGATAGTTTTCCCGCCTCATATGTATATTATATCGTATCAATAAAGTAATCAGACCTAAAGGGTCTTCCTTTCTTCCGATAATTAATTTTATGCGTGGTAATAAGGTATTTTCATTTAAGATCATGCAATTCCATTAATGCGTTAAACCATTTCGAAATTAACTTGGAATGTTTGAAGAACAATACTGTGTCACAGTCACTGAGGTCGGTGACCCACTAATAATCAAAATTACCGAAACCGAATTTTTTTTACCTAATTTTTTGTAGGATTTTTTTTTAGAAAACTGTCAAAGTCACTAGAATTACTGCCAATTTACGCCTGCTCTGCTTTGCTATTACATCTTTCAAAAACAATTTATGGAGATTAGCAAGTGTTTTTTCAATAGAGGCCGTATTTATTATATCTAATCTTTGTTATAACGATAAGACGATATACATTCAACACGGATCTTCTATTTCGATCGAATTCATTGAAAGCTAAAGCATCTCTACATTTCAAGGCTATAAACTTCTCAAAGACAAACTTAACACCATTAGCTTCGTAATGTACGATTATATGCACGTTGTATATCCCATAAATCTATGAAGAAATCGTTAGGTGTTCCATTTGGTGCGCCAGTAGGAACACCGTCAAAAAGTAAGTTGGTGGGAATAGCGAGTTGATAGTCAGGCAAATTAGGACCATCGCAAGCAACTTGTCCACGTCCGACGCCAGTAAGACTGGTAGCCGGAAAATTCGGAATATTCAAAAGAAACCTTGTTGTGGAGATATGAAGATTTGCGATCCCAAAGGACTTTGCGATACAAGGTACAGTTGGATTCGGTTGGTCACGTCTGTAAAACAATGCGAGCAATGCAAAGGCGCGATCCTGACGACGAGGAAAGAGTTTGATGGCCAAATACATTTGAATATTGGTGCGTGGAGAAAAATATCCTGTTGCCAGTTCATGCAAACTGTTTAGGCTCTCTGTACTACCAATTTCTATGACCATGGTTGGGTATGGGTTACCCGTTGCATTGACTGCCTGCCTTTGTGGAGGTTGTCGACGTTGTTGCGGTTGAATACAAGCAAGCATCTGGACGATATACATCTCTCGTGTTCACAGTGACATTCATTTCACCCATAACATCGAGTGCGCGATGGTTCCAGGTATACATTTCACCAATTAATACTCCTTGTACCACTGAATGAGGATTCAGAGGTATCTCGTAGGCTATGACTTTCCCATCAACGAATCGGTGTTTAACAGAAACCTTTGGTTCTCCGTCACAAAACTCAAGATAAGTTTCGCGTGATACGTTACTTGCCACAACGATCCCTCGCCGATAAACTTCATCCGTTCCATCTTGTCGCTGAATGGCCATATGGTGACCCCTTGCTTCGTCAAAATTCCATGAGCTCCATAAACGAGACGGATCTGTATTCCTGGTTTGTTTTAACGGATATAAGGAGTCAGAAAATAAGAAAGGTGGGATATAAAACGATTTGTTTTGGTCAATTCGTGGTATCATACAAACCTATTAAGAGATTTATTATCCATTGCTCGAGTTACGTATTCTTTATGTCATATACAAATCAGCAAAGATTCATCTGATAAAAAATTACTTAATGCAATGTTAGTTCTTTTCAGGCTTGAAGTTCATCATTCCTTGATATTCAAGCATTTCTCGAATTCGTTGTTCTGCTATTTTTTGTACTGTAAAAGTGAATACCGTACTTAATTCAATAAATCAAATCGAGGGAAAAAATAAACTTACTTCTATCCTGTTCTTTCATTGGTTAGTGACATGTCTAATTGAATTACTGTATTCAATGTTTATCGCGAATTCATGTATTGCCAACCCAGTATGTGCCTGAAATCCTTGGCATACAGTCTGGGACAACTCTACTGCGAAAAGCATTTCACTCCTTCGATAAGGATTTTCGATTCTACTTTTCCATGTGATCAATAAAAACAAAATATTTTCGTAGGTATTGATGATAAAATAAAAGCGCTGTCTGAGCCGAGAATCTGAAATGCGTATCTAGTAATTCAGGCAAAACAAGCGTCATGGTTTAAGATTTCATCGCATACTGGTCTCATTCGAAGTACAACGTGATCTTGCGACTTTTGAGGGAACGATTTATGTTACAGGCTATGATTACGGTCTAGCTGGTATTTATAGCCCATTCGACGAGTCGGAATTTGTCGTATCGTATTGCTCTCAATGCCAAACTTTTTCTGAATTACGATTAACAGAAGTTGGTTTTGAACATCCGATAATTTATACGTATATCTGATCTCAGTAGTCTCGAATTATGCTTGCTTGCTCATTTATAGTTTGTTGTTGCCTAGTTATCAGAGCTTATACATGTTCAAGAGAGAAAATAATATTATCATGATCCCATCTCATATAGTACATTCCGAAATAGATCGCACAAAAGAATGAATCGTAGTTCGAGGATTTTTTAATAAACTTTTGAACATATCCGTGTCTTGTTTAAAACGATGGCGAATACACAGTCTAAAGTTACAGTAATTCGTTGCAAGAATTAAATTCTCAACTCATTGCCACGATTGCTGAGCTTAGAAAGGAGAATGCCGAGAATATAAAATTGAAACAAGTCATAGAAGCAAATGCTGAGCTCAAGACCAGATTTGAGAAGCTAGAAAAGAAAAATGAAACAGAAACCAGTAATCTCATGCTGAAAATGCTGAGCTAAGAGACAGACTCACGAAATTGGAACGGACGCTGACACAAAATGATGGCGTACACGTATTAGAAGATTCTATTCTCCACGAAGCACCATCTGATATTTTCTTCCAATACTCATACATACTCATCCGAGCCTAATTGTCGGAAAATAACGAGATCGATGAATTTTTGGATTTAAAAAGTAAGGAAAGAGTTGGTAGCGAGATAAAGCAATGCAATAGGGAGAAGAAGCTTCAACGTGAATCAGCTGAAGACTAATCCCCGAACTTAATTTCAGATACTGTACTTCTATCTCTCCCGAGCAAAATCATGTAAGCGGAAAAGAAAAATGCCAAAGAAATTTTAGATACTAAAAATCACGAAAAATGCCAAGAAATTTCTGTTACTTATAATTACGGTATTATTGAACGAACTGTTATCACTTCTAATGCAATTGATACAAAAGAAGTTTGACCAGTTGATTTTTTTGTTCCGACTTTTTAGGAATATAGGTAAAAAAATAACACATTAATAAAGAGTTATTTAAATAAATTATTTAATACAATTTAATACTGCATACAATATTATACTATTATTTGTTATATTATACTTGTATTATATTACAATTTAAAGTTATATATTATATTATACTATATACAGTATATTACACTTGTGTTATATTACAATTTGAAACTATTTAATACAGTATATTAATTAATAATAACAACTTTGTTACTTTATATTACTATCTATAAATTTTCAAAAATGTTAAAAAAGTGTTCAATCTCAGCTTTACTTAATAAAAATTTAAGAAAAAATTTTTAAAAAGTGAAAATTACTTGTGACTTGTGATAGTAATAAATACAATGAATCACTTATTAACACAAAACAAAATTTTTACATAGATATTGATAAACAAAAAGTAAAAATTTAACAAATAAAACATTTTCCTTTTGATACAGAATGAAAAGTCAAATTACTGTATGTCATTAAACAATAATCAATAAAATTTAAAATTAAATAATTCAAATTTTAAAAATAATAAATTTGAAATTAATGATAATAAAGAAATATATTATATATTTAAAGATTATTCAACTTCAAAATATAAATTAACTTCTAATTCTAGCAAATTTTTAGATGATGGTTATTTTATATAAATTTTATTATAGATTATAAACTATAAAATTTAATTTAATTTATTGAATAGTATAATAGAGACACTATTAAAATTTATGAAATTAATACCAATTAAAATTGTTGATAAAAATTTGAGCTTTTTGTTAATTTTTATATATTGTTAGCAATATACTTAGATTATTAAATCCATTTATTCATTTTGTGATATGTCAAAGATATTACAAATTATATAAATAAATTAATGTACTTGATTTTTTAAAAAATAATCAACTATTGATCATAAAGTATATTTATATTGAATTTTAAATAATAAATGAAAAAAAACTTGCAATTATTTACTGTTTATACCTTCAAAATTATTAAATGAAAATATAATTGATCATTCTAATTTAGCTTTTCTATATTCTATTATTTGATATCAATTGTTATAAATATATCAAATCTAAACTTTAAATTTAATTTTTAATATTAAATAAATCTATCAAATATTATATCTATAATAACACTAGTTGAAAATGTTTATTTGATATAATATTACTCATATAATATTTATCAAAAAACAAATAATTCAGCATATTAATAATATAAATAAATCTTCAATCAATTTCTATTATATAATTCAATATAAATACTATAAATCATCAATCAATTTCTACTATATAAATTTTTAATCAATTTTTACTATATAATTCGGTATTATTTGTCATATAATTTTCATTATTTTTACTATATATTTCATTAAAATTTTTCTCAAAAAATCATTAAAATTCATCAAAATTTCAATTTTAACAAAATTTATATATTTGTCAAATTTTTAATTATATATTATACTTATGATTTAGAGAAATTAAAATAAATATTACAAAAGTCTTGTCGATTTGAAGTTCTATATCTAAATGGAATAAATCTGCCAAAAATATTATGAATAGAGATTATACATTCATGTCTAATTGGATAAAATTTGATACTTTATAATTTAATATTTATATCATTTTCAGATTCAAAATAAAATCTATTTTCTGCTGAATTAATTGATTTGTATCATTGAATAAAAACCAATTGGTGTTCAATAATATTATTCAAAAAGTTTACTGAATATATAAAGAAGAATTGAACTTGTCCTATATATAAATCGACACTTCTATATAATTCACAAATCTAGTTAATATAAATAAGCCCTTAATATTTCATATAGACATAACAGAATTAAATATTTACTCCCAATTCGACATCTACAATATTGTTCTACTCTATTCTGAATAATTATCAAATTTTTATTATCTTTTATAAATAGCTTTTGAAAGTTTATAGTTTTATAAGATATCTCATAATATTCAATTAATAGATCTAATATTTCAATAGATACCTCTAAATTTGATTTTTTTAGGTACAAGAGTTCACCTGAAAAATAATTGAATCTATTAATTATTGTTTCATAAATATTAGATATATTGTTTAAAAATTGATATAACTCGTCAGCTAAAAACTGATTTAGTTTAGAAATTGAACCAATATTTGTTTGATTATTTAAAATTTCAAGCCTTTAGTTATTAAGATAGGACATAGTTAGATTAATAATTTGATAATTATTCATCAATCTTTGTATTAATTCAGGTTCAATATTTTGATAACTATTAAGCAATAAACCTAGTTAAAAATTCATTAGAATTCTACTTTTGAATATTAAATTTGTTTAAAAATTTACCTAATATACCATTTATCCACTCAAATGAAAAGTATACAATGGTCTATAATTATACACACATTTATATAAATAAAAAAAAATATGAAGATTCAGAGTAATTTTTTCTTCTTCATATTTTTTGATCTATTAATTTAATTATTGCAACTAATTTTTTATGAGTCTCATTTAACAAATTTTGTCTTAAAATTTAACATACTAATATTTGCCAAATCTTGATAAAATTCATTAGAATTTTACAATTTATATCTGGAAGATGTTTTTATAGAATAATAGTTACATATATTGTGAAAAAATTTCTTCACTAATTAGCAGTAAAGTTCAAAAATCCTTTACTACTATTTATTTTTCTTGGAATTCAGTTAATATTTGATAATACTTAAAATTTTTTTATTATTGATTTTATTTCATTTAATGCATTATTTATCAGTATCCTTTTTTTGATCCATATTCATTTAATAGGTCATTTACCAATACCTAACAAAAGACAATGCATAAGATTGATAACTAAATATCAAATTGGATTAAAATAAGATAGGTGAAGAAATTCAAACCATCTGACATAATTCTCATCAGCAAAATGTTTTCATACTGCATTTAAGTTACAGTGCCTCCATTCAATAAAATCTTATTTCTGTGTTGCCAAATATCTCAGTATAAACCATTCATTTATATCCTTTATGCTATCAAAATTATAATGATTATTTTCATAATTGGTATTTTTCTTGTAACAATGACATAACACTAGTGCCAAAATATGTTTATACACTTTTTGTGTAGCAGGAATATTGCACAAACTTAAAATTAAAGCCACTTAAATTATTTTTTTCTCTTCATTTTTAGCAGTTGAATCAAGCTTTATTTCTTATCATAGTTATGTCAATTTATCAACAATTTAAGAAAAGTAATGGTTTGTTTGATATAAACTTGGTTAACTAGAACCTAATAATATGCTAAAAATCAACATATTTTCATGTTTAAATTGTATTTCATATGAAAAATTTGTGATAGTCACATATATAAATCCAATATTGTATACTTTATTATCGAATAGTTGAAACCAGTTAATATTTAGCATCAATCTCAAATGTGAATCAGCTATCTTTTTGCTAAAAAATAATTCTGAGTTTTCATCTTTAAAAGTTTTCCAAATATCACCATCATAGATATTACATAGAAATTTGTCAGTACTTGATCAATCTACCCAATGCCCAAGATTATATTCAAAATTCAGATTTTGATACATTTGTAACAATTGATACTGAATAGTTGAATATGGAAAAACTAAATAGGGTTGATTAATTACATTTCCATTTAATAATTCTGATTGTGTAGACAGTGGGGAATTGCAAGTTTTTCTTTGTTTTATTGCCGAATTGGGAAATTCAATATGAATACACTTCATGACCGATAGCCGATTGTTTTTTTGAAAACCAAAAGCATCATCCTGCCTGTACAATTTGTGGCATCTTTGACATGCCACAAAACTAACGAACTGATCTGATAATCCAAGTTTATTGTTGGCAGTATACAAAGACCCACAAAAAAGCTCAAATTCTTTGCCACCAATTTCAATTAGTACCAATTTCATAAATTTTAGCAGTGCATCTGTTGTACTATTTGATAAATTAAATCGAATTCTATAGTTCATAATCCATAACAAAATCCACATAAAATGATTATCCGAAAATTTGCTAGAATTTGGTGAAAATTCGTATTTTGGTGCCGAATAATCTTCAAATATATCATCTATTTTTTCATCATAATAAACTTCAGATTCATTATTTTCAGAACTTGCATCATTCAATCTCATATTTTGTTGATTGTTGCTTAATGATATAATTCAACTTGATGAAATATTTTTCGTTCTGTGCCGAAATGTGAATTCTTCATTTGTTGAATGTTCGCCTTTTTTTTTCAATATCTATGTGAAAATTCTGTTCGTAGATCAACAAGTAATCCATTGCATTTACTACAGTTGCAAGTAATTTTTGCTTTTGTAGGATTTTTTTTTAAACTTTCGTTAAGTAAAGCTAAAATTGAATACTTTCTTGCCATTTTAAAAATTGATAAATAGTAACATAAAGTGGCAAATTGTGATTGATATATCAAATAGCTTCGAATTGTAATATAATACAAGCATAATATGACGAATAATATATATTATAATATATTATATGACTCCGAATTGTAATATAATATAACGAATAATAATATAATATTATATGTAGCCCCGAATTGTATTAAAACAATATGAATAATTTTATTTAAATATCCCTTTAATTTGATTTTTTTTTTGATACCTAAAATGTTGAACAAAAAAAACCAACTGGACACACTTTTTACAGAGAACAGCTACTTTCATCTTCGCAGCCTTCATAATCTTCCCTACCATCACAAACTTCCTTCACACCAACTGCATCAGAAGTGGCAACAGTTTATTCAGTAACACCTGGTACCGAATCTTTAATACCTACTATGACTACCAAATTACTTAGACGAAAACTATCTATTGTATTGCCTGAAATATTGGCATTTGAAGTTGCGCGAATATCAATGCTGGAAGTTGAATTGCCATCTGAAACTCGAACCAGGGAGGATATTGAAAAAGGTTAGAATTAAATTATTGCTGAATTATTAAAAATTACCTTTATTAACCAAATGATTTATTTAGAAAACGAAGAATTATATGCACGGGTCGAAACACTAGAAAGAGAAAATGCTAAATTTGTAAAACAATTAGACCTAATGGAATATATTAACAACAAGTTTTCCAAAGAATCAGAACAGCAAAAAAATAAAATAAAAAATTTAAAAAAAGAAATTGATCGGCTCAAATCTGTGAAACCTAAACTTGATCCTATAGTTGTTATAAAATCTAGAGCAGCTGATATATCAGAATCTGAAAGTTTGCTGAGTTTAGAAAAGACTGAAGAATTTAACCTAGGAGGAGTAGTAAAGAGGCAAAACCAGTAAAACTGATTATCGAAGATGAGCTAAAACTAAAAGAAGCGAGAGCAGAAATGAAGGCCTTAATGAAAACCATTTCTGATGAATATAAACTGAGGATAGATGAAGTTTTTTCGAGTGATGTGAATAAAAAAATATTATAAAAGTTGATACTCGAATTAATAAAATCTATGACTCTATGTTTTAATCCCTCACAAAAGCAAATAAATGAATAGTTAGGCACTTTACATTGCTATCAAAGAGGAAGATATCAGAAGACAGAAACTGGAAAACTGGAAGCAGACAATCATAACTTACATGCAAATAGCCAATTAAATGAAGTAACATTGATAATATTCTATATTTTTACTACCTTCAAGTATTAATTTTAATAAATAATTAAGAAAAGGGCATGAAGAATTAAAAGTGTATAGTCGCTTGTTGAACAAAGGTCAAAGAAAGTTGCCAAATATCGGGATGAATTAACTAATGTAGTTAAAGAAACAAAGGTATATTCACCTGAAAAAAGTAATACTGATTCAGGAAACCCCACTAAAAGAAGAATAAATATATATGATTATAGATGGCATTCTGAAAAAGTATTTTTTGGTAAAATATTTTATGCCAAATAATTACAATATTAATCATAATTACTTATAGTTAAAGGATTTGTTGAAATATTTGGATAAACATTCAAAATCA